>JAGKTI010042673.1:0-10074 GCA_018397915.1 Birgus latro
GAATGCTTGCTCTAAGGAAAGTTTGACATTCTGAGCAAAGCAAGCAGCTTGCCTGTAATCCATGGAAGCTGCCTTCATGTGAGTATCATGCAAAGCCCTAAGCAAGGCCATAACATCACCCCCAGCAAACGACATAGAGCCCATGTCGGCCACAAGTTCTGCCAGGAAGTCGTCTGCATTATCACAGGTACAGTAAAAATCATCTCCCATGAGAAGGCCAGCTGGAGTGTCTGTCTGTGAAATTCTACCACGTATAAATTTTAGTTTATCACTCTCTGATGCAAACTGCCTTCTACCTATCTCATTTTTCATCTGGCGCACAAATACATACACATTCCACGTAGGATCAGTGCCATCCCATATTCGTATCGGTACATTGTCTTGAAGTACAGTTAAACCCTGCAAAAGAGAAGGCTGTGTACCAGTAGAAGTAGCGTTACTAGTTTGATTCATGATGCTAAATTGGGTAATGGAAGGATTATATACTTTACCACTACGTGTAGAACTAGGTGAGAAAGGTAAATTTGTCTTCACAGTAGGACTAAGTGACTGATCTGAGAATTTCTTAGTCTCCCCACTGTCACTATCAGAGGAAATCGCGGTAGTCGGCTCGCTAAAGAAGACGGGGGAGTTGCGGAGTGACTCGCTTGACTGGACTCGCCCGGATTTAACATTAGCTCTGAACGGAATGTGACTGAGCTATGGCTACTATCCTCTTCCTTAACACGCAAGGGCTTCCTACTGAAAGGTAACATGCAACAGAACACTAACAAAATGACAAATAAACATGGATATATGTGGTTCACATATGACAAATTGTACACAAGTTATGTACATATAAATCTAGCACATACCACATGTGAAAAATGTATTTCAGCACTTGTGTTCCACCAACCTTACCTCAGATAGTATTACTAACTATACAGTAGACGGGTTGATTGAAGACTGAAGATCCACGCGCCCTCGCACACCCTTTTAGAAGAATCGATGCAGGATGTTGTAGAAGGAACGAGACACCACACCGGCAGGAATGCACTCGCCAGGCGCCGAGAAGAGTTGTGAATCCGCTCGCAACACGCTCAGCCGTAGAGAATCCCGAATACGCTCTACCCAGGCGCTCTCCTCGTAACACATCCAGCCGCTAGTTGAGAATCTTCTTAGATGTCGTCGCGTCCCAGAGCCAATGGCCACAGCTGAGAAGTTTTGTAAGAGGCACCACTACTTGCTGACCAAGCGCTGAGCCCGGAGGGGTTGGGTGATAGTTTTTTTTTTTTTTTTTTTTTGTGTCCGACTCTGGGCATAGGCTTCACAGCCTGCTATCAAGGCCCAGTCGTCCTCCTACAATCTAATCTACATGTCACCACTTCGGCGCTTAACACCCACCGTCCATATTGAATACATGCTAGGGCTGTCTCATACAGGACTGGTGTATTGGTATTAGCGGGGTCATTTTTACGACATGTCGGCGGGTCTTCTGGTAGATCAGTAAAGCCTGATTTAATGAAATTCAAATCCTTAAACTGTTCCCTGCACCAGCGAGGATTCGAACCTGGGTCCCACGGGACCGCAAGCCAACTCTCTACCGATCGAGCTACTGCCTCCCCCGAAGTTGAGTGGTGATAGTAAGAATGCGAGAATGCAGTGGTAAATGAATCATAAAAGACTCATTAAAAATATGGACACCACTGAGCCAGGGAGATAATGTGATAGGAGTTGGAGGAGGGAGTGTAACAATGGTGTGTGAAAGCCGGAAACTCACAAGACGACACACTGACGAAGACGAAACTGTTGAGGCACGTAGGAACATCGCTGCACACCAATTTATGTACCAGTCACCACAGATCAGGCCTGGCACATTGTTGTGAGAATTGAGTAACTGCGATGTCTATGGTACGTCCTCTCGATGTTTGTGGTAGCTGGCTGGCAATGAATCACAGTGTCTATCTATCTATCTATCTATTGCCAGACGCCATAATCCCATAAGGGGTGGCCATTTGACTCTGAGTTATGTTTTACAGGGAGGGGCACTAACCCTTCACCAACCCACTTGTTGACACGTAGGGAGCACGTATGGTTTGGTTATATGGTTACCACCCAGCATTGTAAATGGTTTCTTGGTTTACAGGAAACCATTTGGCTTGCCACTCAATGTAAAGCCACCTGTAAAGGAAAGAAAAGCAATAAGAAGTGACAGGAAAGATGGGAGAAATAGGAAGAGAGGAGGGCAGGCTCAGAAAGAGAATGATAAAGGCTAAGGAAGAAGTAGGGAGCACTACATCAAGTGAGTGGATGATGGTCGCCACCACCTTATTTCCCTCTCCTTCCTTATTACTCATAGCACACTGATGTATTAATTACTGGCTTGGAGGTTAAATAAAGTCTGGTATAGTAAAATGTAGATTTCACTATTCGAACAATATTATACAGTTAGGTACAAGTGGTTACACCGTATAAATGAGTGCTAGAGGAGTATGTCTCACTATCCCCACTCCCTGGCTATAACTGCCGGCTCTAAGCTCGCAGTGGGGCGTGGGAATGAAGCTGACTGTGCAATCGAAGGTTTGATGCTGATGCCTATGTGGTAAGCTATGTGGTGCTATGTTGCTATGTGAATGTTAGCTATGTTACAATAAGTCTGATTTAAGTAAAATATATACATATTCACTGCAGGTAGATAAGATAATGAAAAATATAGTTAATACTTGTATATGAAAGCAAAAATATGGATGCAACTTTTTTTTTTTTATGTGACCAACTCTGGGCATAGGCTTTACAGCCTGTTATCAAGGCCCAGTAGTCCTTCTACATCCATACACCTCCACTTGTCACCACTTCGGCGCTAACACCCACCGTCCGTATTGAATACATGCTAGGGCTGTCTCATACAGGACTGGTGTATTGGTATTAGCGGGGGTACTTTTACGACATGTCGGCGGGTCGTCGGGTAGATCAGTAAAGTCTGCTTTTCAAGAAATTCAAATCCTTAAACTGTTCCCTGCCCCAGTGGGGATTCGAACCTGGATCCATTAGGACTGCAGGCCAACTCTCTACCAATCTGTTAGTTGTAGGAACAGACTAATGGTGAGGTGCAACCTGAATGAGAACCATATGCCTGAGTTTAAAGAGAATCCTCCCAAATATAGGGCCGTTCTTTGGGGCTCGGTGGTACAGTGCCTGACTCAATACCACAGGATCAAGAGTTTGCGCCCCTCCTGGGTAGCTGCCCTGCTGGGAGAGGTAGTATTCTCCTGTTACCTGGCAGTGCTAAATGGTCCATCAAGGTCTAGCTCAAGGTATCCCTGTATAAAAAATTCCAGTTTGGGATGGAAAGCTGTGAAGAGAAACAAGCAGTTCCACTCCAGATTCCACAATTGAAATTCTTTCAGTTCTGTTGCCTGGCTCACCTCAGTATAAGGAAGGAAAATTACTTGGCATTCCATCAGTGACACAGCTTGATTGTCACAAGCCAATGCTTCAGTGGAGCTGGTAATAACTTGGGTTGTAGCAGACAAGTTGTAGCTCTTGTGCCCCGGGCTCCTACGCTTTCTATGTGGCAATTTAGGTTTGGATGATGGGTGGATGGTGTGTGTCGATGTGCTGCCATGTAGTGTAGTGGATGTTGTGGGTTTGTGGAGGCTGCAGCAAGAATTTATGTTCCTCTCATGTAGTGAATGTTGTGGGTTTGTGGAGGCTGCAGCAAGAATTTTTGTGCCTCTCATGTCTAGATGATCCTTGACTTTGAGGACTTTGGTTTCTTGGTGTAGGTGGTCTATAGGTGTAGTAGTTGTGCATTCTGTGATTATTTTTAGGGCCTTGTTCTGTGTGGTCTGTGGAGTGTTATAGTGTGTTTTAGTGAGGTTAGCAGCTCAAGCAGGGCTTGCATAACTCATCACTGAACAATTATATTGTTTGTATACTGTGGTGGTGTTTTCTTTGTTGTGTCCAAATGTTGAATGGGCAAGTGACCTTAAGGCATTGAGTCTAGGTGTTAATTTATTTTTAATGTTTGTGATATTTTGTTTAAATGACATTGATACAGTATATGATACACCAAGGATTTTGTATGTGTGTCTGTGTGTGGTAAGGGAGTGTTGTTTATTGTGAGGTGTGGAATGTGACTGTTTCCTGCTGTCTAGTTTGTGAGAAGGGTCACTGTAGATTTGGCTGGGGCTATTTTGAGCCTGTTTGTGGTAAACTATTCATGTAATGTGTTGAGTTAATGTTGGAGGATGTGTGTGGCTGTGTTTACATTATGGTGTGTACATGTGTTATGTCATCTGCATAGGAAGCTATTGTATCTGTGATGTGTTGAGTATGGGTATGTCGTGTATTTATAGGTTAAAGAGTGTAGGGGACAAGGGATGCAGTTTGTGAAGTTTCTGATGTTCAGTGACTGACTGGCAATTGTTACATGTTGACATTAAGTTTGCCAGCCATATTTTTGTGTTATTGTGCATGTTTGTGTTGAATATTTTGTTTGTGAGGTTGTGGTTGAGGATGGCATCAAAAGCATTGATAATGTCTATTGTGCCTAGGAGTGTTCTGTGTGGTGGCCGAGCTGTATTCATCCCATTAAAAATTTTCTGTAAAGAGTGTTTGTGGAATGTAGCAGCCTAAAGCTATGTTGTGGTGGGGCTAGGAGGGTATGAGGTGTTACCATTTGTAATACTAGTCATTCAGTGACTGGAGGGGGTGCTGAGGAGTGTGATGGGGCAGTGTGAGGAAGGTAACGTGGGGTCTTTGTTGGGTACCCTTCTTCCAGATGTTGGGTATTATGTTGTGTGAGTAGCTGTAGTTTGATATGGTCAGTGCTTGTATGCCTTGTGGTCCAATGTTGTTTACGTTGTCTGGGCCACAGGGAGTTGAATGCTTAAGGTTGCTAGTGATGTACCTCGTCTGCTTGTAAGTGAAAGTTGCGAAGTCTGGATCTGTGGGGAACTGTCTCTTGCATCAGATGACATGTCAGTCATTGTGATGAGGGTTTAGATGGCTGACATGTGCAAAGTGATTGGTGACAGTGTTTGCTTGTTTGTTTGAAGGTATGGTGTCTGTTGTTGTGATGGCTGCATGTGATTGTGTAGTGATTCTGTTGGAGAGTGTGATGCTGTTTAGTGTTTTGTAAAGTTTGCTGGTGTTTGTTTTGTGATCAAGTGTTTGGAGAGCCATCCATCACCCAATCCTATGTTGCCCCATGAGGAGCATATGAGCCTGGGGCTGAGTGAGTTGGTCCTGATTTTTAAGATGAGAGTGACCAGCTTACTCATCCCTGAGTGGTATTACATGAGCAGTAAACCCCAGCCACCCCTTGGATATAAATCTGCACTGGCTCAATCCATTTGGAGCTCCTTAATTACCCACTGAAGCACCAGGGACCATAATTTGGTCATCTGATTATCACCCAGCATAGTAAACGGTTTCCTGTGTACAGGAAACCATTTGGCATGTCATTCATTGTAGAGTCACCCATAGGCAGAAGGAAGAGGAAAGAAGGAAGGAAAGAAAGACAGAAGATGGAGTGTAAAGTCACCCATAGGCAGAAGGAATTTATTCCAGTTTAGGGTTTGCTTCTCTTATATTTTAGTATGTTTTTGAGTGTTGAGTTCTAGTATTTGTTGTACGGTGTCTTGTGTATAGGGTGTTGGGGAGTGTTGTAGTGTGTCGCATTGACTGGTGAGGCCTTGAATTTCTATTGTAAAGTTGGGATTCTCTCTCTCTCTGTTGCCTCTAGGGATATGTCTTTTGACTGCATTTTGAATAATTGTACTGAAAGTGTGCACAACAGTGTTGATATTTGTAATAGCTGTACTGTTTACTGCTTTGAAATGTTGTTCTGTTTCAGTTGTGAAGGTCTCCCAGTTGGCTATCTTATAATTAGTTTGTGTGTTTGTGGCCAGCTGAGGTGATTCTGGTTTTGGTAGTGATGATGATTGGGAGGTGGTCAGAGCCAAGGGTTCTGACCACTCTAGAGGATGTTGTGGGGGTGAGGTTTGGGGAGCAAAAGGTGATGTCTGGGGATGATGGGAGGAAGAGGGCTTGATGTGGGATATGGGCATGTTAATGGAGATTGTTGAGAATGAAAATATTATCTGTTTGGGTTTGGAGTCCCAGCCCTCTGTCTGTGTCAGGGTTGTTGACATGCCAGGCCGATGCCTTGGCGTTGAAATCACCACCCAGGATGATGTTGGGTATGTTAGTGATGTGTATTTGTGGGGAGTAATTGTGTGGTACTGTGGGGGATGATTGGAGGGGAATGTATGTATTGGCAATTGTTGTGTGTGATTTGTTGCATCCAATCCAGTGTTGCCCAATGAGGACCGTAAGAGCCCAGGGCTAGGCAAGTTGGTCCTGACATTTAAGATGAGAGCAATAAACCCCAACCCTCCCTTGGATATAAACCTATCTATCTATCTATCTATTGCCAGACGCCATAATCCCGTAAGGGGTGGCCATTTTACTCTGAGTAATTTGTTTTATGGGGAGGGGCACTAACCCTCCACCAACCCACTTGTTGACACGTAGGGAGCACGTATGGTTTGGTTATATGGTTACCACCCAGCGTTGTAAATGGTTTTTTGGTTTACAGGAAACTATTTGGCTTGTCACTCAATGTAAAGCCACCTGTAAAGGGAAGAAAAGCAATAAGAAGTGAAAGGAAAGATGGGAGAAATAGGAAGAGAGGAGGGCAGGCTCAGAAAGAGAATGATAAAGGCTAAGGAAGAAGTAGGCAGCACTACATCAAGTGAGTGGATGATGGTTGCCACCACCTACACAGGCTTAATCTGATTGGAGCACCTTAACCCTTTTGTACACAGTGACACATTTGTTGTCATTAGGGTCTTTCCTCGTAAATGCATGGTGACCCTTTTAGGATTGTAAAACCATAAAAATATTTGGGGGGGGGGAAATCGGTCGATTTGCTTCATTTTTTGAGGCATCATAGCTTGCCCGGCTCACGTCGAAAGTACTGTAATGAGTTGGCAACAGCGGGTCCCGATACCTGCGACAGCTCATACAGGTTTTCCAGTACCACACAAGCTGTCAGTGGGGAAGGTAATGTGCAGTCCCTTGTCCCTTTAAAACTCCTCTATATCCCCCATCCCAGCCTTGCAACGTATTTCACTATACCAATAGTGCTATGTATAGTTTTTGGGTACTATTGTGATTAAATTTGGTGTTTGCAATAGGAAATTAGGTGTTTGTGAAGCATTTGTGGCCATTATCAGTCGTTGGGCCAATGAAAATTGTGCTACTGTTTGTAACCCTGGCCCCAGAACTACACTGCCTCTACCCTGCACCAAATATGAGTATTCATCTATAAAAAGAGTGACAATCATGTGCATATAGTGTGCAATACCTAGTGTGCAAGGAAATAGTAGAACACTTGCAGTAGGTTAGAGGGAGTCGGGAAACTGCCATACAGTCACAACACGGCGTTGGTACACCATAGTTTTTATTTTTTTTGAAAACCATGAGGCGTACGAGAAATCTGATTATGAGAAGTCTGATTATGTCATGAGAAAACCCATAAAATTGTGCATAAGATGATGAAATAAAAACATAACATTGCCAAGAAAAGTTTTTTGCTAGAGCTCTCCGAATATAAACTCTGTTGTGTGTCAGATAAAGTTCTTACTTTTTCGCTTATTACTCGAAAACCATACTTCATATTGAAATGCCAACTGCCCCATTCAAAAGCTGATAAAATTCTCTTTCAGTTGCTTGTATAACATGTAGAGATAAGTTAGTAAACATTTGAGCTGTGATGTTGAGAAATGATATGAATGTTCCAGAATGGTTATTCACACCGCCCTAATGTACGTATAGTTTTGTGTGTGTGTGTGTAGAACAAACATCAACGAATAGGAGTAAATAAGTTTTGTGGCAAAATAAATATGTTTGGGTGGCGAAAATAAGCTGAGAATACATTTTTTTTGAGGGGGAGGGGAGAGAAAGCCTATGTGTCGTGGAGCAAGAAACTTATTGAAACTTACCATGAACAAAAGGATTAATTACCCACTAAACCACCAGGTGCCATAATCTGGTTATATGGTTACCACCCAGCACAGTAAATGGTTTCCTGGTACAGGGAACCATTTGGCTTTTCCCTCAGTGTAGTGTCACCCGTAGGCAGAAGGAAGAAGAAAGAATGAAGTAAAGAAAGACAAGACAAAGGAAGGAAAGAAGGAAGGAGGAGAGGAAAGGGCAGACACCTGAGAGCAGCACTACATTGAGTGAGAGTGCGTATTTTAATTGATTGTAATTCTGTTTTGGTGTCATGGGAGGGGAAAGTGACTTTGTGTGTCCACTTGTGTCTGAAAAGTTGATGGATTGGTGTACCAGGGTGATGAGTCCACCGCCACCACCGTTGGCCCGGTCTTGTCTGATGGTGGTGAAGTTATGAAATGTCGGTGTTTTTTTGTGTTTTGTTTAGCTTTGTTTCTTGTAAGATGGCAGTGTGTATGTTTTGTTGATTGATGAATTGTGTGAGTTCTTGTTTTTTGTTTATTGTATGCCATCTATGTTTATTTGAAGAATGTTATTGTTGTGTGTTCGATGTGTGTTGGGTGCTGCAACCTGGGGGGGAGGTGGGGGTGTGGCTGTAAGGGAAGGGGTAGAAGGTTGTGATAGAGATAATTGTTGGGGTGGATTAAACTGGGGTGGAATGGGAGGGGTTGGAGGATGGAATGGCGTGGGAAGGATCGATGACAGACTGAGGAGGCGTGGAGGGAGGTAGAGAGGGGCTGATGGGAGGGTTAGTGGGTGGGAGGAAAGAGGATAAGGAGCAGGTCCAGGTGTTTGTGTAATGTTTTCTGGATGCAAGTGTTGTGTAGGTGTAATGGGTCTAGTTCTTGCAGGAACTGCATAAATTGAACCCTTTGGCTGTTGACTCGAAGTGATGGGTTTTGAGCATGATGGACATGTGTTTGTTGGTGGGGTCTGGACTGCTCTCAAAGTTGCAGGCTAGAAGTCTTCGAGAAATGACCTCCAGAGAGTTATTTCTCATTGTAGAAAAAGTGTTGTTGTGTGTGTTGGGAGATGTGGTACTTGCCTGGATGACCAAAACCGCTCCCAGGTTTTGAGGGCCCTGGGGGGGGGGGATTCCAGTGGTTTGGTGGCCCCTATGTTGTCCTCCTCCTCTGCTTCGTTAGCCTCTGGGGGATGGACCCACAGTGAAGATGCCGTCTCCAGGTCCAGTCAAAGGGGTAAATAATACTGGCATGAGGGGCACTAAGATTGACTGATTGTGCTAGGTTTTCACCACAGATTCATCACAGCATGCCCACCTTCTCCTGGCTGTGGAAATGTACCAAAGTCATTATGAAAATTTAAAAAGGAAAACCTGTAATAAACAACTTTGAATGACACCTGCCCTGCCTATTGTTACATCATGGAGAGATAATCTCAAATTTACACATAGTCCTGTTGTCATTAAATAATTATTTCATTTTGTTTCGTTTTTTAAGGCTCCAACATGCATGCATGCTGGTCACCTAATGGCGGCTCTCCTTGCTGCTCCATCTCCGTCAGCTTCCCTATTTAATCTCTTATCCCAGAGGTCACACTCAATGACCCGTCCCAGGTCATTTTCGGTCTACCGCTTGCTGCTGTACCCCAGACATTAACATTTCTCACTTTCTGCGCCCATTTATCATACCCCATCCTCTCCACATGCCCAAACCATCTCAGTTTACCCCCCTTCATCACAGCACCAATACACTCCAGTCCCATCCTACCTCTCAACTCCTCCATCGCAAACCCTGCCCCCCCAGGCCTTTCACTCAGGGATTCACTGCACATCCACCTAATCATTGTCATTTCTATACAATTAAGCCTGCGAATATCCTCTTCCTTTACTGCACTACCAAACAGCATTACACTCCTAGCACATGCTGCATACAAAGATCCCTTACCATTGTGGGAGAGTCCTCTCAGTGTCAGGAGAGGCAACAACTCCCTGAACTTCTTCCAACCACTCCTCACTCTAGCCACAGAGCTGCTTCAGCCCCACCTCCAGTGCATAACATGCCTCCCAAATAAAAGAACTCTTCCACACACTCAAGAAACTCACCAGCA
>JAGKTI010042674.1:0-10074 GCA_018397915.1 Birgus latro
GGACGGATGAAATTATTTTTAGCAGAGCGAAGAAGAGACTTAGCACGATTCCGGGCAGAAATATAAAAAAGATGTGATTCAGGGGTGGGTTGGCTCCGGTACCTTTTAAAGTCCCCCTCTTTGTTGCGGGTAGCATTAGAACAAGCGTGATTAAACCAAGGCTTTCTTGCATTAGTCAGAGGATATGAAAAAGGAATGTATGCTACCATGCCCGAGAGAATAACCTCCGTAATGCGCAGGGCACACTCAGACGGCTCCCGGCCATGGAAGCAATACTCATTCCAAGGAAAATCAAAGAAGGACTGCCTGAGGGCCTCCCAATCTGCAGCTCCACAGTGCCACAGGCGGCGTTTCTTTGGAGGGTCCACAGGCTGTACTGGAGCAATAGGACAGGTTAAGGTAATAAGGTTATGATCGGAGGAGCCTAACGGAGAGAAAAGATTAATAGTGTAAGCAGAAGGAGTAGTTGTTAGGAAAAGGTCAAGTATGTTGAAACTCGCTCCAAGGCGGTCAGGGATACGGGTAGGGTGCTGTGCAAGCAGCTCTAGGTCATTAAGGATAGAAAAGATGTAGGCTTGTTCACCAGGTGGATCAGTGAAAGGAGAGGAGAGCCAAAGGTGGTGGTGAACATTGAAATCTCCTAGAATGGAGATTTCAGAGAAAGGAGAAATGGATAGAACTCACTCGCTCTCAGGAACCATGTCAGGCAAGAGAGAGTTGTGGGGAGAGGCAGAGGAGTCTAGTTAGTGAGTGGACACATTTCCAGCCACAACTTCTGCCACATGCCATTCATGGTCACAGGTTTGAGTTCCATCCACACTGCCGTAATGTTGTTGATAACATGGTGTATGTTGTAGCTACACCAGAAGTCATTAATGCCTGCCCAGTCACTGGAGTCAGATGCCCAGATAAGCTCCTCCATTGTGCACCAGAGATAAAGAGCCTTGAACATCACAGTGGCTGCTTGGTCTGTTGGTTGCAGGAGAGAGATGTAATGTTGGGGGGCATGATGACAACCTGGATGTTGTCGTCCCAGTCAGACATGTATGCGGAATGGTTTGGCTTGCTGTCCACCACCAGGAGGAAGCGGTTCATGAGATTGTTTCTCTTGGCATAGGTGTGCAGGGTGGGTGACAGGTACATAGCAACATACGACCGCCATATGGAAGAGGTAAGCCAGGCCTTATCGTTTGACTTCCAAATCACTCCCATATTTTCCTTCACAGCCCCAGTCAGTGAAGGAGGATTTTCCATAGGGTTCATCAAGAGCGGCTTCAGTTTCGGGTCACCTTCAGCATTGCACCCACAGTAGGAGTGTGATGTGGTCGTTGGCCACCTTGAACCCTGGCGCTGACTTCTCCTTGACCGTTATTAAGGGCTTTTGAGGACTTCCATTTCTAGTACAGGCCAGTTTTGTTGAGATTTAAGACTTTCCTTTTTGAACAAACTTTAGTTGTTGGGGAATGCCGTTGTGTCTGTGTGGTCATCACTGGCAGCCTTACCAGTCCTAAACTTGTACTGCATGCCAGTGCACACCTTTTTGAGGTCAAATCACTCTGTGCTTGCTATAAAAGCCTCCTTTGGCTGGACTCCAAGCCTGTCCCTCATGCCCACTGACGGCGACAGCACTTTTATGCAGATTAAGGTCAAGCCCAGCAACACACCCCTCTTGTTCTGGTTCTGCTCCCACAGCATCAGTAGCCGCTCCTTTTCCTCCATAATGGGGTCCCAGATCTTCGTGGTCTGTTTAACACTACCCACAGCTGAGACAACAGTGCCCTTCGTTGAACAGTAGAGATGGTCGACTACACAGTGTTTATGATGCCACTGATTCCCTGGTTGCGCTCATGGCTCTTAACAGTATCTTGCTTCACTTCAAGAGAAAGGCTTTTCCTTTGGTGCCTGACCGTCCCCTCACTAGGGGTAGCACCTTCAGCACCATGCTTTATAGTTGGACTAGCACCCTTGCCTGATATCCTGACATGCATCAAATTTTTTTCACTGGAAAAAAAAACAAATAGTCTCTAGCACTGCACAGTAATGATTGCGATATTACATAATGAAGCAAGAATGTAGTGCAACACACATCCTAGGAGATGTTATCACAACCACAGGACGTGAGAGAGAGAGTGGGCAAGCAGACCACTTTTTCAATGGGATGGCAGGAGCTATGGGGTCTGTACAGATGCATCAGAATGAGTTTCTGCACACCACAAAAACAGCAGCCATCTTGGCTTGAACAAATGACAGTCGGCTTATGTGTTAGCGGTGTCAGTGTGTTCAGTAGGTTCATCACCCATCGCTTTGTTCTTATGAGCGAAATGCTTACATTGCATACTAAATAATGGTCCTGACTTTTTTTTTTTTACATTGTACCATCAATTCATTGCATACCAATTCATCACATGCTGAGGGTTGACTCAATATAATTCACAAGTACTGTATTTGCCACTTATGTATAGCTGAGAATTATGTTGATCGTAGCATTATGATCACTTGCCTCTTGTTGTTTGTTAAAGCACTTTCTTTTACATTACAGTATTTTATGTAATTGTCAGGTGCAAAAATCATCATGGCATGCCGCAACACCACAGTTGCTGAGAAAGTTGCTGCCGAGATCAGTAAGGAAACAGGTGGAGAGCTGGTAGTGATGAAGTTAGACCTGAGTTCATTGGCCTCTGTCAGGGGTTTTGCTTCAGATTTGGCTGCCAAGGAAGACAAGATACACATCCTCATCAATAATGCAGGTCAGTTGTTTTAACATAATGTACTGTATTTTCATTATACAGTAAAAGTTCTCCAATCCGGCCACCAATAATCCAAAAATCCCAACACTCCGATTTGTCAAGGTGAAATTTTTCTAAATTTTCTGGTCTTTTTTTAGATTTTTCTGGGCTTTATCTAAGGATTAATCTGGCTTGGACGTGCTCTTGGCCTTAGATGTACCTGCCTTCAACTATTCATTTACACTTCTGTGCATTTCCAGTGAGTAAAATAATAACCTATATCATTTTAAGTGTTTATTTAACCCCTTAACCGCGGGTCGTCACTTTCGTGATGGTCGGGTGCAATGGATCATACCATGGGGCGTCACTTGAGTGACTCTGTGTTATTTTTAATTCCCCCAGGCTTTCAGGTGGTGACTTGTATCATCTATCAGCACTGCCAGTGTCCAGCAATAGTCAGAGCTGCTAATGTCATCAGTACTCCCATCCATTGTTGACAATTTAGCCATTTTCCCCCATTCTAGACTCCCCTCCCTACCTCCCCTCCATTACCCTCTCGTGACATCTGCTCAGCTGCTCTGCGCTAAGTAAATCTTCCCCGGATTTTTCCACTGTTTTCATCCATTGAAATGCCCTATTCTTATACAAAGTAATATATATATAAAAAAAATAAGGTAATTGAAAGTGCCATACACCTGGAATTGGCTAATTATCACTTAGCAACATCCAACCTGCTCTCGTTCACTAATTTCCCCTGCTTTTTTTTCCTGTGAAATATGCCGTATGAGCTACTTTCATAATATAAATGTATATAAAAAAGGAAGGGAGAAGCTTGAGTGATATTTATATTCACCTGGAACTACCTAATTTATATATATTGTCTAGATTTCCTACAACTTTTTTAGCATATACATTAGCAGCTGACATTTTCAACTCTTGCTACCGAGATACAGCCAGTTTGCTCTCGTCCTTCTCGGTGAAATGACGCCCGTCCATTTCTGCCGCTTTTGCGCCTATTATAAAAGGCCCTGTGACCTCTACCCATACTAAACATCGTGTGGGAAGCAGTAAAGGACTGTAGATATTTACAAGTGTAATAAAGTACTAGAAATAATAAAGTGTGAATGGGTATATGAGTAAGAAATGACAGAACACCAGCTGCGAATTATCAGGAGTGGGAGGCTCGTACGTTCTCGTGTTTTACATTGCTTTCACAGTGTTTTTTTTTTTTTAGTATGGATTCCAAACTACTTGGAAATCATTGAATAGTGTTTCTAGTGATAATATCTGGCAGTGGTATTCAGATTAGGGGATGTCGGGAAGTGTAAAGTGGAGACTTAGTTAACCAACTTCAGAAGTCTCCACAAGTCCTATGGTAGTCGACGAGTGCTAAAAAAAACAACCCAGGAGAAAGCTGAAGGTATGTTCCATATGCATATTTAAGTATAATATTCTAGGACTAATAACTGATTTTTGGCAAATATTTTTAAAAAGTCAGTCGGAGCGCGAATATCCCCGCGGGAATGGTACGGAAAACCTCTGACAACCCTGCAGTGTAGGGGTTAATGATCATGTACACACGATCACTAATTTCTGCTTAGGGGACACCGCTTCCTACCCCAACATCCCGAGGGAAGATGGGGGGGGGGATGAAACGAGCTCCACCTGCCTCTACCACAGCTCCCAACCCTCCCTCGTACCCCTATCTCATCCCCCACCCCACCTGTCATTCTTAACTGGCAGTTACATCTCAAGCTAGCCTCATACAGTACTTTGCATTCATAGTCACATTACTAATATACAGACATCAAAGACTAGGATATATAAAAAGTATATACTGTAACTATAAACACACTGCAGCATGAAATTAATGCATTATAACAGACAGTAAAACAAAAATGTTAACAAGGGCCATCCCACTCCTGTTGGGTGCTTCCATGTGTGCGTGTCTGTATCTCCGTGTTTGGGCGTGTCTGTGTCTGTGTGTTTTGGTGTGTGTGTATGTGTGTGTGTTTGTAAAGCAGTGCACCCAATACATGAAGCCTGAGGTGGCTCTCATTAATGTTATTGTTTTACTGTCAACGTCATAATGCATTAATTTCTTTTTGCAGCATGTTGATAGTTATATAATTTAAACATATCCTGGTGTTCTTTGTTTGTATTCGTAATGGGACCAAGAGAGTTAAGCATAAAATCAGCTTGAGATGTAACTGCCAGTTAAGAAAGATGGGTAGGGTGGGGGGTTGGGTAGGGGTATGGGAGAAGGTTGGGAGCTGGGGTGGAGGTGGGTGGAGTTCATTTTGTCCCCCCTTGCCCTCTTCCCTAGGTATACTGGTATAGGAAGGGGGCACCCCTGGGCAGAAATTAGTGATTGTGAGTGTACATATTTCTAATGTTTTCAGAGGTCCCCCCCAATAGTCCGAAAAAAAACAATATAATCTCGGTCCCCAGCCATTCGGATTACAGGACTTTTACTGTATTTATGAAGGTTGATTAATAATTGGTGTTTTCTTAATCTGATGTTACCTTGCATCATAAATATCTGTAATACAGAAATGATGGTAGACATGTTGAATTGTAAATTATGGTGGTATGAATAATAAGCATTTCAGACACTTTTCTCACCTCAGAGATCCCCACCACATGGGATGGGCATGACAGAACTGTCTGGCTACTTTATCCTTACATGCTTCTCTTAGTCTGTTAGTTACTGCTCCTTGTCTTCCTTTTCTCTCCACTGTTTCCTCCACGCAATGTATAATCTTCCTTCTCCAGTACTGTAATACCTTTAATCTCACTTTTACAATCATTCTTTGCCACCTATTCTGTCTACAGTTGGCCTAGCTTTCAGCTTTAACACTTAGCACTGCCAATGCTCTACTTGTGCGAGGTCTGAACTCCAGATGTTTTGATGCATGGATCGAATCGTTCTCACCTGATTGGAGAGGGATGCAAGGGAATAACCACAGCTACCAGATGGTGTGATGTAGGGATTCAGAAGGGTTTGGATAGAGATGAAAGGTGGAAGAGGGCAAAGGAATTAGTTTTATGGATATGAAGTACTGTGTAATATACTGTGTGGTGAAAGAATATTCTGATTTTGGATAGATATTACACAATAGGGTATCATGGTACGCCTGGAATAGAATTTGTGTTTACATACAGTAATGAAGTACAGAGACATTTCAGGACAGTAATAATGCCACAGTCCCTCCATTTTCCACTCTCCTAATCACCTCCCCATCAGATTCGGATCAACACACTCACGTTAGTACATCATGCCGTTTCCTCCTGCTTATCACATTATTTTTCATTTAGGTAGCAACTGTTACCCCTGCAATAGTAAATGTGGGATGCTCTTATGCCCCTGAATATGGATTCCTTTATGATGGTATGGGTAACATGGTTATGAATTACTGCTGTGTTTGACTTTGATAACTGAGGTTGAATTCAATTAAGACAACAGCTGACCAGCTTCCACCTTCATGTTCATACACTGATATACAGACTATGGGAAATTATGCAAAACACACACACACACACACACACACACTGTACACACAGGTCGCCGACGTGGACAGACGCCCTCCTGGACTGCAGGGAAATAATCGTGGAATCATCGGCGAAAGGAAACCAGCCTATTGTGATTATAGAAATGAGTGCGTGAGTGGTGGTTCCGTCGGACATCAGTTAAAAAAAAAAAGCAGGCTCTGGGATAAAGAGAGGAAGATACAGTGTAGAAAAGTTTCCATATGGTTGCATCATGGCGGAAAGCGACGGCGGTTTGTTTACGTCTGGCGAAAGTGAATTTGTGGGTTTCTCCGACGAAGATGCGAGAAATGGAAGTTCAAAATTGTATCAAACAAGAGTAGCTGGAGTAGAAAAAACGGCGGAGAAGAATGTCCAGGAATTGAAGAAGGTATGGGTAGTAATTAGGGAGCTGCAGGAGAGGACCTTACAACAGGAGAGAGAGATCAAGGGTTTACAGAACGAGCTGGAAAAAGTTTACACACGCAGTGCAGAACAGGAAAGAGAAGTCACGGAATTAAAAACGAGCAACGAATCTCCCACAAATGAAATAGAACACCTCAAGAGGGAAAACAGGAGGTTGGAAGAAGAAAGAGACAGAATGAAAAGTAAATTAGAGGAGTATGATTCAAAATCAAGGATGCAAGATGAACATATTAAGGAAATCAAGGAGCAACAAAAGGGGTGGAAGAAAATTCAGGAGGAAGGGAATGTAAATTTGAAAGAGATTATTGCACAACAAAGCAAGGAAAAGGTGGAGAAGGAAGTGGTTAGGGTATTGAAAAGTAGAGAAGCTCTAGTCAGGGATGTAGCAGATAAGAAAAAATGTGTAATTATTTTAGGGGTAAAAGAAAAGCGTATCACGATAAGATCTGAAAGAGAAAGAGAAGAATTGAGTAAAGTTAAAGAAATATTATCAGTAGTCATGGAGGGTAACAATGAAGCCCTAGAAGAGATTGAAGAAGTGTTTAGGTTAGGTAAGTATGAGGAAGGAGGGGCAAGGCCATTGAAGGTGAAGTTTAAGTCCCAGGCAATAGTAAATGAAATCATGAATAGGACATGGAAATTAGCAGACAAAGAGGGGTTCGAAAATGTCTGGTTAAGGAGAGATGCAAATGAGGAAGAAAGAGCTAAAATAAAGGAGTTAGTAAAGGAAGCTAAGGCAAAAAACGAACAAAGAACGGAGAAGGAGAAGACAGTGTTTTATTGAAGAGTTATGGACCAGAAATTGAGGAAGTGGTACCGACGGAGAGGAGGAGAAAAGACGGTATAAGTAATAACGAAAAAAGTTTAAAAGTGGCGTACACTAATGTGATGGATTAATATCGGCAATGTTAGAAATCAACGATTTCTTGAGGGTACAAGAACCTGATGTTATGTGCTTTGTAGAAACCAAGTTAAGGGAGAATATTGATATCCATATGGGAGATGGGAAATACAAATTGTGGAGAAGAGACAGAAAAGATAAAATGGGAGGAGGAGTGATGATAGCAGTGAAGAATAACTTAAATATAGATTCTGTGGAAATGGGAGAGGGTAGGGCTGAAGTGATAAACATGAAATTAGAAACTGGAGAGAACTGTAAGAGAGATATAGCAGTAGTATATGTTCCACCTAAGACAAGAGCATGGACTGATGATGAATACCAGGAGATGTTGTCAGACATGGTTAGTTACCTACAGAAAGTGATTGAGAAAAGCAGCAATATAATTCTAATGGGTGACTTTAATTGTAAAGAGGTGAACTGGGAGGAATGGGACTCAGGAGGCGGCGAAGATTCGTGGGGCACTATAATGTTAAACATTGTGATGAATAATGTAATGACGCAGTGGGTCAAAGAAGAGACAAGATTCCGAGGTGATGACACCCCAGCAAGATTAGATTTACTGCTAACCAAAGAACCTGACGTAATTGAATCCTTGAAATATATGTGTCCTATGGGAAAAAGTGATCACGTGGTCATTGAGTTCCAGATGATAATAGGGAATGTGGTGCCAAGAGATGAGCTCCATAGGCAGGGAAGATACAACTTTGGGAAAGCAAACTTTACGGAATTGAGTAAATTTTTTGAAAATGCAGATTGGAGAAAATTCAGAGAAACAAGAGAGATTCAGAGGAAGTGGGATATCTTTCTAGACCTCTATAATTCAGGAGTGGATAAATATGTTCCAAGAGTAAGTGGGAAAGAATACAGGAAAAAGGAGTGGTATAATAGAAGGTGTATTATAGCAAAAAAAGAGAGGAACATGGCATGGAACAAATGGAGAAAGAGAGGTAATAACAGAACAAAGGAAGAATATAAAAGAACTAGAAATGAATATACAAGAATTCGTAGAGAGGAAGAAAGGAACTTTGAAAAAGGTATAATCGACAAATGTAAGGATGAACCCAAATTGTTTTATAGATTTGTTAATGGCAAATTGAAGCAAAAGGAAGGAATCACCAAACTGAAAGTAGAAGGAGAGGTCTATAATGATGCGGCAATGCAAGCTGAAATAATGAACAAACGTTTCCAATCAGTTTTTACTAATGAAGGGGAGTTTGTGGAGGGGGAGGGAGTGACTAGGAGTGTAGTGATAAAAGATATAAAAGTGGAAGTGCAGGAAGTGTACAAATTACTGGAAACTCAAGATGTAAGGAAAGCCCCAGGACCAGATGGAATTTCAAATTGGGTACTGAAGGAATGCAGAGACCTACTGGCAGATAAGATCCACAGTTTAATTGTGTGTTCGCTGGAAGAAGGGACAGTGCCTCGGGAATGGAAGAGAGCAAATGTGGTACCAATTTATAAGGGAGGAAACAAGGAAGAACCCCTGAACTATAGACCAGTGTCCCTAACCAGCATGGTTGCAAAATTGTGCGAGAAGATTCTGAAAGATAGGTGGATAAAATATCTGGAAGAGATGAATATTTTGACTGAAAGTCAGTTTGGATTTAGAAGTGGAAGGTCATGTGTTTCCAACTTGTTGAGCTTTTACTCAAGAGCGATTGATGTGCTGCAGGAGAGAGACGGTTGGGTGGATTGTGTATATTTAGATTTGGAGAAGGCCTTTGACAAGGTACCCCATAAGAGACTAATGTGGAAACTAGAGCATATAGGAGGACTGAAGGGTAACCTCCTGGAATGGATGAAAGACTTTTTGAGAGACAGACAAATGAGGACAGTAATAAAGGACAGGATGTCTGGATGGAGAGAAGTAACAAGTGGTGTCCCACAGGGCTCGGTGTTGGCACCAGTAATGTTCCTGATTTACATAAACGATATGGTAGATGGAGTAAACAGTTATGCAAGTCTGTTTGCTGATGATGCCAAGATCTTGAGGAAGGTAGAGGTTGAGGAGGACTGTAAAATGCTGCAGGAGGATCTGGATAGGATCCATGACTGGAGCCGGATGTGGGAAATGAAATTCAACGCAAAAAAATGTAAAATATTGGAAATGGGTAAAAGCACCAAGAGACCATCACTGAACTATATGATGGGTAATGAACCAATCACAAAAGCGAGAGAAGAGAAAGATTTAGGAGTGCTGTTCCAGGATAGTTTGTCACCTGAAAAACACATCAACAAGATAGTTAGAGAGACATATAAACTCTTGACCAACATAAGAGTGGCATTCCATTACATGAATGAAGAGATGATGAAAAAACTGATAGTGGCCATGATCCGCCCCAGGTTAGAATATGCGGCAGTAGTGTGGTCCCCACACAAAAAGAAAGATATAAACAAGATTGAGAGAATACAAAGAACAGCAACCAAGATGGTCCCCAGTTTGGCAGATCTGTCATATAGTGAGAGGCTAGAAAGGCTGGATTTGCCATC
>JAGKTI010042675.1:0-10074 GCA_018397915.1 Birgus latro
CTCATTGGACATGTTGGCGATCCTGATGGTATTGAAGTGGAGGGGAACTATTGTCGAGGAGCAACTCGTGGCAAAGGGTTGCCCCATCTGTGGGAAGAACAGCAGTGGGTGCTGGGTAGGGGCACCCATTGGCACACAGGCTTGATGGTGAGGTTGGATGGTGGTCGTTTTCTTGTTCATGGCCTGCATGACTGTGCGCAGGCAGGTAGTGGGGTTGTGGGCCCAAAACTGGAGGCACTGTTGATGGCAGTCAGTAGTGGCCCCCAACTTTTGAAATAGATCCAACCCGACATAACTGTCAAAAGCCATGTATCTTGAGTCAAAGACGATGAATGGGTGGTCATTGCACACTGACGGCTCTGGGGTGGTGACTGTGAGGGAGAGAGTTTCACCTTGAAGGGCCTTCAAGATTGCCTGATTTTTCTTGTAAAACCGTGAGTGTAGGGAAGAACGCGCAACACCTGTTTCCATTAGGGGCCTTACGGGAACTCCTTGGAGCCTAATATTAGTATCGATAAGAATTTTGAGCTTGGTGCTAGGTGCCCCCACCAGGGCCAGAACCAATGGGGGCAGACCAACTTCGGAGGACTCATTTTCTTCCATTTCATTGTCTACATAATCATGTGCAGTCTCCACGACGACCTCTTCCTCTAGATCTAGTCATGGGGTGTCTACCCAGGTGTCATTGTTGGTGACATGATGCTGGAAGGGGCGGGGCTTTTGTGGTGGATTCCGGCGTTGGACTGGCTGTGCCAAGCTTTAACCTGCTCATGTATGTCGTGCAGGGTGCAGGAAGCATGGCAGCCTTGATCTCCCACGGATCATTTAGGATCAGGCTTTCCTGCCGTGTCTGTCTTGCCTGTGGAGATGGGGAGACTCGGGGGTAGAAAGGGCTGTTTTAACTTCACCAGTCCTCTGTCTTCTGGCTTGGCTGGGTGGGGACATGGAGCACAGCCCCAATCTGCTTTTGTTTGCCTGCATGTGCCGCAAAGGAGCCGCCGGATCGTAATGATGTCCCGGTCAAATCCCTGAGTGTTGTGGATCGTGAAGTTTTGCCAGACGATACCAGGTAGGATCCGCTTGAGGTGTGTGAATATATGTTGATTCTGTTGTTCCTCTGTCAACTGGGTGTAGGCTGACATAGTAAAATTTCTCAAATATGCTAATGTGGCATCTAGATCTCCCTCAAATTTCACATCATTTAACTGTGAGTGCAATGACTGAACCAAGGGAGGGTTGGACGACGTCGATCACTATGTTAGGGTCTCATTGATTTTCCCGACCATCAGGGCAACCGACTTGCCTAGATGAGGCAGCAATACCGAGATTCTCTGTATATCCTCTTTGTAAACCAAACCCGACAGTGATATGACCATTTCCGTGTAAGTTGTAATGTCATAGAGTTCTGATGGGGAAAACTGACCTTTGGGCCACCATTGAGATGTATGTGCTACAGTGTATGTAGTGATCTGCCTTTCCTCCATATTTAGAACAACCAC
Organism: Birgus latro; assembly: GCA_018397915.1. Classification (NCBI taxonomy): domain Eukaryota; kingdom Metazoa; phylum Arthropoda; class Malacostraca; order Decapoda; family Coenobitidae; genus Birgus; species Birgus latro. The sequence goes on from JAGKTI010042675.1 coordinate 1,500, forward strand.
TGCCACCAGTTTTATGCTGGCATGAACATGGTTTCTCTGGGTTTTCTAAACAGGAACACACAAAACACCCGTATGATACACTTTAATGATACATGGTGAGCACACATACTCAGAGTGGGGATACTATATGTTTATTGTTATTCTTACCCTTCTGTTACAACCCTGTCACATTAGACCTGAGACACATAGGCAGTGTTAGGGAAATGTCAGTCTGGTGTATGGAGTCTTAATCAGAGGACCTGAAGGGACCTCTACTCTAAGTACACTAGGGAGATTGCCACAAAGTCTGTACACCAGAAAAAGAGGGGAGACCCAGGAGGTGAGTTAACGTCTGTACTGCAGGATGTTGTTAACAGTATATTAGGAAGGCAAAAACCCACAAGGGAAAGACTACGACTCTAGTCCGGAAAGTGGGGAACCAGATATCTAGTTCTCCCTAAGGACCTGGGGGAGAGACTTTAGTGTGTACTGTTCCCAAAGCGGGCACACAGGGAAGTTAGAAGGGACACAAGAAAGTCGGGACAGCAAGGTCATACAGTTGTGCCACCAGGATCTCTTTTTCCAGGTGTAGGGGGAAGGAGACTGAGGGGCATCAAATGGGAAGCACAGGGAGAAGGGTTATGCCAGGGATTGTGGTGTCTTGCAGTAGCCGGTCTCAGATAGGAAATGATGGCTTCTCCAGGGCTGAACTGTGTCGGGCCAGTTCACTTATCGAGGAGGGACGGCATGGTTTTTCCTTAGCTGAACCTCGTCAAGCCAGTTCAGTTAGTGGGGAAGGGCATAGTGGGTTCTTAGCTGAACCATGTCAAGCCAAGTCAGTAGGTAAGGGGGGACATCGTGGCTTCTCCTGAATTGAACTGCGTCGAGCTAGTTCAGCTGGCAAGAAGGGGCGTTGTGGATTCTTCAGGGCTGAATTGCAATGAGCCAATTCAATGGGGATGTCGCATAGAGCCAGTGTCAACGATCTGTGTCATACCAAACCAGTCAGAGAATCATCGGGCCATTACTGGACTGACCGTTTGCAGTATTTGGGGCTCTGGCTGTGACGATGGGTGGGCTGTGGCTCAGTGTGATAGGGGCGGCTATGGGTTGCTTGTGTGCGGGATCTGTGCACTTCTTGCTTGGAAGCTCGTATATAGGCAGCTATCTTAGTGGTGGAGCAAGGCTGCCTTCCGTCATCTTGGCGATGGTTTTTTGTGGTAATGGCTGTGGTAGGCGGTCCCATCTCAGGCATTTTAACATTAACTACAGATTTAAATAAATCCTCGCTGATGCCATCGAGAAACCTCAGTGAGTGCTGTGTGTCGGGAAGCCGACATGCATCCCCTCGGGCAGATGTAAGACTCACAGCTGTGACAGGTATGCAGGTGACACCGCCTGCCGGACGTGAGTTTAGGATGAAACGCGGACAGGGGAGAAAGAGTAGAGATTCGATGGATTCTGTGTACAGCTGTGGGCAATAGGGAGATGGAATAAGGAAGAGAGGTTGAGAGGAAGAAATAAATGGAGGAAGGAGGAGGGAGAGATAGAGAGAAGGAGTAATGATGGTGTTGGTCAAGTTGTTTACACAGGAAAAGTGTTGGCTAGGCAGTTCAGACCGTGAGAGCGCGAGCTGACTACGGGATATTGCGGTGTGGGAACCGAGCTGACGCAGCGAGTCTGATAGGGCCTCTACGGTGGATGAAGCGGGTGAGATGTGGGTGACGGCGTTGGGTGAGTGGGTGAAGTCATCACCCACCACACACCACATGACCCGCTGGCGAATATCGGTAACTTTCTGAGGCCAGAAAGGGGTACAGACCTCAGTTCAGACTAGAGGATAGAGCAGAGCTCTGGTGGACATCGTGACGAAAGGACGCAGCCTGACGTAGCCTGGCGCGGAGACGTTGCTGTGTAGCCGAGAGTAAAGTTCCAGGGAGTCAGCAATGAGAGCACTACTGGTAGTAAGTGAAAGTACATGCTTTGTGACCGCGGGTACAACCGACTAGCAGTGCTATTTATTTGTCTGTCGTCTGGGAAACAGTGCAAGGACTCCTTAGTTAGAAACGGAAGGAGTTAAGATTTCTCCTTAGTTAGAAATGGAAGGAGTTAAGATTTTAAATGTTTAAGTGTGTTTTTCTTATACTGATGTAACAGTGATTTCATATATATGAGTGAGTTAAAGAGTGCTATATATATATAACAGCACTAGTGAGTTTTACAAGACTGGCTTTGCTTTATTAAAATAGTGTTAGTATTCAAGTGACTTAAGAGTAGACGTGTATGTGCGGTTTTTTGGTACATTTGCACGTGAAGTGAAATGAGGTGGGAATTACCTCAGAGTTATTTGTAGATTTTTGTAAATACTATTTTGTAATTAAAGCCTAGAAAAGCCATATTACTTTTTCACTTCTTCCAGTTCCCAGTTCTAAGTACATGTGTGTAGTGGCATGTTAGTGAAGTCCCCCATGTCGCGCGTTGCCAGTGTCGAGGCGGATTTAGACCACGTTACCATTCACTATTAAATACGGGAGAATATATTCCCGAGAAATACCGTAACGACACCTGGGTAGCGGTGCGACATGTGTTTCAAAGTGCCAGGGAATGAGTCTGTGATACCTAGTAAGCTGAAGCATTTTCTGAAGAAAATCCACGCTCAGTATATGGAGAAAGACCCTAGTTTCTTCAAGTGCCACGATCAGAGTTTGGGAAAACAGAAGCCAGTTGGGAGTGGTGCATTTAGACAACAGAACTTACGTGTAGTAGAGGCATCATATGAAGTTTCCCTTGAAATAGCAGGGAAGAAGAAGGCCCACACGATTGGTGAAGCTGTAATTAAGCCGTGTTCTGTGAAGATGGTCAAGCGGGTTCTTGTAGAGCCAAGTGGACGTAAGATTCAGCAGATTTACTTATCAAACGACACAGTGAAAGGGAGAATTAGTGAAATGTCAGCTGATATCATGGAACAAGTGATAAAGATTAAATTCCTTCCACTGGTATGTTCACAGTACAGTTGGTTAAGTCAATGGATGTGAGTTCTATATCAATGATGAATAATCTGCTCTGTACACAGCTTGAAACTATCACAAAAGCTTTAGATGTAATGGAAAAGTTGACATCTTTCTTCACTGCTAATGTAATAGCCAGGGAAGATTGTTGTGAAGTTTGTACTGATGGGGTCCCGGTGATGCTGGGATCAAAATCAGGGCTACAGAAGCATAGAAATAGCTTTGAACGCGAAACTGGTTCACTCAATGATCCATCGNAAATTAGAAGATTGTGCCAAGATTGCTGTTCAGAATGCTGATATCAGTGCCAAGAGTTATAAGTCTTACTTTGACTTAAAAACTCAAGATAGGAAATTCAAACCCGGAGATGAAGTACTTGTCTTGCTCTCTGATGAACAGCGTAAATTATTAATGTCTTGGAAAAGACATTACAGAGATTTAGATTGTAAGAATAAGGTTAATTACCTAATAGATGAAGAGGGTAAGGCAAAGTTGTACCATGCAAGTCTCTTAAAGAAGTACCATCGTAGGTCGCAGGTTTCCATGGCATATGTACTAGATGAGGAAACTGGATTATCTTTTGATGATCAGCCTTTAGTTTCTCAGTTATGTATGAAGGCAGGGGTAAATATGGATTCTGAGCTGGACTTGCCTACCTTTCCAGATCTTGGTACACCCTCAAATATTTTAGATTTAAACTTAATTGAGCAATTGACTCCAGACCAGAAAGAGGATGTTAAGAATATCATTGAAGAGTTTGGTGATTTTTTTTCTGACAAACCAGGGTATACTACTACTTTATCACATGATATTTCTCTTTACTACTGAACGACTGAAACCCAAATTGTATCCCATTCCTGTACACCTCCAGCCTCAGTTCATGGAGGAAGTAGAAAACCTCCTAGACCAAGGGATTATCAGACCCTCTCAGTCACCCCATTCATCACCTGTCGTCATGATTAAGAAACCTGATGGCACCTACAGGATGGCTATAGACTACAGAGTTCTTAATGCAGTCACCGAATATCATGCAGAACCAATGTGTAAGCTAGAGGATGATCTTCACAAGTTTTCTGGGGCTAAATTCTTTACTGAATTAAACTTAACCGAAGCCTATTACCAAATCCCTCTTACAGATAGAGCCAAACCATTAACTGCTTTTCCAACTCATAAAGGCCTGATGGAATTTTGTCGTATGCCCTTTGGACTGGTTACTGCCTGTGCCACTTATATTAGACTGATGCGCCCTGTATTAACAGGTTTGGAGAATGTCTCTTTCTATTTTGACAATGTGATGATATATGCTACTAATTGGGAAAGTCATGTTGCAGTGTGCGTGCAGTTCTACTTCGTCTCCGTGAGCATGAGTTAACCGTTAAGCCTGATAAGTGTAAATTTGGATTCAATACCATTCAGTATCTAGGTTTTGTTATAGATGGACAGACTATCAGACCTGTTTATGATAAGGTTCAGGCAGTTCTCAGTGTTTCTCCTCCCTCATCCAAGAAAACTTTGAGATCATTCCTAAGTTTGATATCATTCTACCGGAATTTCATTAAACATGCTTCATCCTTAACTTCACCTTTGTCAGACATGTTAAGAAAGGGTGTGAAGGAGCCATTGGAATGGAGTTCAGAGTCTATAGAGTGTTTTGAGAAGCTTAATTCTGTTTTAGCTGATGGCCCAGTTCTTAAACTTCCTGACCAGTCATTGCCTTTTATCCTTAGAACAGATTCCTCAGGTTATGGAATGGGTGCAGTATTGCTCCAGTACGTAAATAATAAGCCATTCCCAGTTGTTCACACCAGTAGAAAGCTCCTAGACCGAGAACGTAGGTATTCCACAATAGAGAGTGTCGAGCAATTGAGTTTGGGGTTAACCGGTTCAAATATTATTTGTTAGGAATTGAATCCATTCTTGAAGTGGATCATAAGCCCACTCCGGTGGGTCCAAGGATTACAGCCATTTAGGTTTCGGCTTGTACATGTAGCAGGGAAAGATAATGTCGGTGCAGTTTTTCTAAGTCGGGCCATCAGCTGAACCATGACTAGTCCTAGTATACGAATTATAATTATTGTCTTCATTGTGTGTGTGGGAGGGGGTGTTGTATATTTAATTTATATATTCCTTCTGGGTCTACCTCTGGGTAGATACTTTTGGAGGGAGCCAGGTAAGGGCCAAGAAAAACAGCCTAATAATTATTGTAATATTTGTATATTTGTATGTTATCCCTGACCGTTATATTCACCCTAATTTGGTAAGATTCAATTGTGTTTCATTCGTAAGTCTTTACAGTTTCAGTAATTCGTTTTTAGAATCTTTCAATATTATTTAGTCTGTAATTGAAGCTCATAAACCTTTATTTTAGTCTCGTCTTATCTTTGAAGTTCCTGTTCTGTTTCATTTGTTTACTTACTGTTTCATTTGCTTCATAAATTTAGCTTTATGTATCTCACGAGTATTTTCGAACTGACTGAAGGCTATATAAGGGCGTCTGTGACCCATTCAATTTCTCCGGATGTGCCCCCCCCTTCTTCTGAGGTTCAAGCACCGGCGAGTCCCACGCCCTCTGATTCTGCTCGGCAACTCTCTTTGGGGCAACTTTGCATCCCTCACTAGGTTTGGCCTCAAGAGTATGGAGCAGCAGTTGCGGTACTTTGAGGGCAAGGCACCTACTGAGTATGGACACAAAGAATTCGGTAAGGGGGACTACCAGCGCGCCTTGCATTCCTTCAAAGAGTTGCGCCGGGGGTCCCTCCAGGCTGTCACCGACCCCGAGGAGGTAGAATCCTATCTTATACCCTCGGGATCGTACTACCACACCTAAATGGCACCGACTCTGATTCCAACTCAAGCTCCAGTTCCGCTTCATCTGGAGTCTAACCAGCCTTCAGACGTCAGTCCCATACCTGCCCCCCGTGTGACTTGGCCTTCATACCCTGAATAGTGTTGTATATATGAGTCGTTTTGTGTACCAGTGTTTTTGTGTATATTTGGCCATCTTTTGTGTACGGTATTAATGTTTAACATTTTGTATACTTAAGTGTCTTTTGTGTATTTCTTCTAATTTGTGTCTTCTACGTCTAGACTTTTTGGCTTAATGGCCACATAATGGCCGATAGCCATTAATTAAAGAATCAATCATCAATCCATTCAATTTAGGCCAGCTAGATTCTCAATTTCCTCCCTTCCTTGTTAGTTTGGAACAGTAGGTGTCTGTTCCTCTTACTGAGATTACTTTTGCTTACTCGCCCACGGAGGGTCTCCCAAACTGATCGCTCTGGGGCGTGAATTGCCACGGTCGGGCCTCCCTGGAGTGGTTTGAGAGGGCAGTCTCAGCCTTAGGTGTTCTGCCCCGGGTTTTTTGTCCCTTGCTCGTTTTTCTTTCTTCTTCCCATTTCCCCCTTTAGGGGGGAGTGGTTACCATGGCGGACGGCCCTACTGCCTCCTGACGACTCGACTGTTACACGGACAGACTGCCCCGAGACTGAACGGCCCCAGACACGGACCCCACTAGACATTAATGTTAAAAATGCTTCTTTTGTTTTGCTGAGCGCGGTTGGTTCTACTCCCCTGTCCAGTCTCAATCCTTTTATTATCAAGAAAGTGACTGACGGATGTGCAGGAGAAGTGGAACAGGTGAAAAAACTTGCAAGCGGAGATCTCCTCGTAAAGACTGTTAACTCGTCCCAGGTTAAGGATCTGATGAAGCTGAGCAAATTTCATTGTTATGATGTTGTGCCGAGGATCCCTCAATCCATGAATTCCTGCAAAGGTGTTATCACCTGCAGGGACCTCATGGTTATGGAAGAGGACGACATCATCCATGAACTTGCTCAGCAAGACGTAATTGATGCCCGCTTTATCACTCGTTTCCAGGAGGGCAAAAGGACGAAGACAGCCACAGTAGTCTTGACTTTCGGAAAAGTCTCTCTTCCTACTGATGTGAAAGTTGGATACGAAATTATCAATGTGAGACCATACATTCCTAATCCCCTTCGTTGCTCAAAGTGCCAGACTTATGGACACCATGAAAAGGCTTGTCGGGCTTCGAACTTGGTGTGTGGCAAGTGTGCGGTTGTAGGTCACTCTGCAGACCACTGTACATCCGAGACAGAGTGTTGCTTTCACTGCAAGGGCGCTCACTCCACTTCCTCGAGGGTTTGTCCCAAGTGGAAGGAGGAGAAAGAGGTCTGCACAGTGAAGGCGACTGAGGGCATATCCTTTTACGATGCAAGGAAGAAGGTGAAGGAGTTGCATGCAACTCCCAAGCCTAATGTCTCCTATGCATCGGCGGTCGTGTCCCATCCTGTGATGTGCACTGTGGAGACACAGACTGACCTAACATTTCTTCCTCATGCTACTCGCCCTACCTCTCCGGCTCAACCTATTGTACGTTCCAACTCTCACTGACTTACCTAAGGCCTCTACCTACTCTCAGGCTGCTGCTGCTTCTTTGCAGTCGATGCGCCAAAAACAAAAGTCCGACAAGTCTGATAAGATTAAGTTGACCACCCTAACCAAACAGTCGCGCCCTCATGTCCTTCCTCCTACTGTTTCAGCGAGGGAGAGAAAGGGAAGCTCTTCCTCGGTGGAGTCTGGGAGCCTGATGATTGATGAAAATATGGAGGTTTCCACCTGCAAGCACCGGGAAAGGTCCCCCGGTAGCCACTCCCCCAGTCGCGGGGGGCACAAAAAAAACTAAGCACAATGGCCACCCTCGTAAATCTTAAACCGCCGCATTCACGGTGTTACAGTGGAATTGTAGGACTCTTGGGAATAAATTACACAATATAGCAATTCTGCTTGCTATACACAGGCCAGACGTTATTTGCCTACAGGAGACGCGCTTGATGGATCACCCTGATCCTCCTCATTTCAAACACTACCACTCGTATAGACGATATGAAGATCACGGAGTTGCCACCCACAAATCACACTCACAAACGGAAGTGATTCTAAATTCTGCTCTGGAAGCAGTCGCGTGCAGAGTAAAATTTAATAACACGTATCTGTCCATTTGCTCTCTGTACTGTCCTCCACATGGCCCCATTGATAGTGATGCTTTAAGTTCTCTATTTCACCATCTACCAGGGAATAAGTTAGTATTGGGCGACTTTAACGCCCATCACTATCAATGGGGTAGCTTGAGGATCGATGGTTGTGGGGAGCAAGTAGCCGACCTAATACTACAGTCCAACCTCTGTCTTCTGAACGATGGTAGAGCGACTCGTGTAGATGATCGTACTGGTAACTTTTCGGCCATTGACTTATCTCTGGCCTCCCCAGGTATACATCAAGATTTCTCGTGGGACCCCTATGACGACTCCTTGGGAAGTGATCATTTACCCATCTGTCTTTCTTATACACGCGACATTGTTTCAGGCCCACCACCTCCAAGAAAGCAAATTGGGGATCCTTCTCAAGGATCGCCAATTTAGATATATCTGGGGAGACCATAGATGTTAAGGTCGAAAATCTAACCAATTCCATATTACATGAGGCTGAGGCTGCTATTCCCAAAACTTCTACAGTTCATGCGAAGCATAGAGCACATTGGTGGACGCCGGATTGCCGACAAGCATTAA
>JAGKTI010042676.1:0-10073 GCA_018397915.1 Birgus latro
AGGCTTTTACAGCCTGCTATCAAGGCCCAGCCGTCCTCCTACATACCATACACCTCTACATGTCACCATGGTGGGTGGTTGCCATACACCTGTATATGACCTGGGATTTTATATACTGTTTTCTTTCTAATGTAATATTAACCACTTTGTCATATATACAGTAGGTATATTTGATGTTATGATGACGTAGTAAGACTAGTTAGTTTTAACATAGGCACTGTTACTCTTTCTATGGTTCATCTGTAATGCTTTCACGAGTGTCAGCACAAGGCTATCATCACTAGATAAATATTATACATGCTTTCCCAGAACTGATATATTTTGAGAAAGTGTTTATATATTATCTGTGATTATGACTGGAAGACATATGACACCCAGTATAATGTGAAAGCACAAAAATATTAGAGAGGCAGGTAGAGGTAAACGAAACGTAAAGGCAGTAAACGAACTTATCTGAAACTAATCCCCAGAGCAGCGTATAAACCCACTTGTCACTGATGCACCAGCCGTATTGTGGAGGTGACATGCGAGGTTCATTGTTATATTGGACATTATATTTGTAATGTATATGTAATATAGGATTAAACACACTTTGGAGGGCTCCTTTTATCCATCTAATAACCAGTGTATCCACCGCCTGCATCCAGAACTTTGTAGCCACGACACCTACTATGAAGCTGTGCCATTCACGTAACGAAACACCACACCACAATACCTTCCGAAACCGAGATATCGCTACATACGGGTAGTATGTATAAATAATGATGTGGTTAAAATTGTCCGACATGCAGACCCTATAGCCTCTTATTAACCTCTGCATTGGTAATCTATTTGTAGTTGTGATAACGAAAGAATTGTGATGGGTATTTTTCTCATGCTTTTTAATAGTCTGAGTTCCCCTTATATTCAAGGGGGGCTGGGTGACTCAGTAGTGGCGTGCGTAGCTCAGGACCGTGAGGTAGTGATTTTGCTCCCCACCCGGGTAGCTACTCAGCTGAAAGTTAGCGCACTCATCACCCTATCAGGGCTATATGGTCTAATATAGGTCTAGCTCGGAGAATTCATTCCTTCACTTATATTCGAACATGACAACTCAGTCCATCGAAGTCACTTTATATTCGAACATGGCAACTCTGCCCGCCGCAGTTACTATGTTTCCCAAGATGCATTTATCACAACATAATGTGTGTAATGGGTTATATTGTTTAACACAGAGGTATAAATATTACTGAACTGTTACCATTTACAAGTTGATGGATGTTTGCAGTCACACAGTGGCGTTGATTTGCTTGTTAGCAGTACCACCTACCATGGCTAACCATGCGTACCAACCTTATCGAGACGGCAAGTGGCCGGGAATAATGTTTCATTCTGTTCATTTTGCCATTCTTCGCACCACACTTCAACGATACTTTTGGGAGCTAGTGTCCAAGCAGTGACAGATTTTCTTCTCGTCTCAGGTCAACGTTTCATGACCAGTGCTAATATATTTTAAGCCTCACAGACGGTTTTACAGAAACTGTATAGTACTAACAATACCTGTCTTACCTTTCCATTAACAATTATATTCGATAATATCATCCACAAATGCCCGGGGAAGCACTACCTGTGGCCCTTGGATCGTATGTAATGAACATGAAATGCTGAATTAGGAAATAGGGATCTTTGTATTCCTTTATTTAATCAGAACAGTTTTCACTATCAATACTGAAAGGGATAATTGTCTGTTGCCCACCCAGTCCCGACCGATTTTTTACCCAACACACCCTCAGAACCCGACCGATTTTCAGCTCATCTTTTTTTGGCTCAAACATCCGCTTTTGGTGAGAAACATCGAAATTTCATAGAGAAATCGCCCTCCTGAGCTTATAAATGTTACTACAGGTGACAGTCAACCTTGCCTTTTCGTTCTCTCTCACGGTACATGGCGTCAAAGAAAATGAACTATGGGAGGGTTAACTAATTCAAGCCACTTTAAATTACTTATTTATTTATCTATTTGGTACGAATTTATGTGTAGTACAAGAGTATATTGGTTTTCACACAATAAGATAGGTGATATAAGAATTGTTCACTCACCTGAAACACCAACATATGACACCTTCGTTTACGACATTACCACCTCATCACTTCTCTTTGTTTCTTACTCTAGAATCTTTATTTCTTTGTCCTCCACCTCAGGAATCACTTTCACGGTGAATTTCGTCATTGGAGAGACCATGGCAGCAACATGTCTTTACTGGACAGGTTACTGCTAACAGGTGAATTGCCGAGTGTGGAGGGGGAGGGGGGGGTCAGGTGGGGCCAGACAGTATCCCCGCTTGACAGCGGGTAGAGGAAGATCTATCACATATGCCTACCAAAAATCACTCACAAACCTTGAAAAATGTGCAAACGAAGGGCCTTACAGTTGATTGACATACTGTGCCATGTCGGTGGGTCTGAGCGTGAAAGAAAGTGGTGACTTGCATCATACGTTGAGGGGACTGGGCAGGTTAAAAGTGTCATTTAAACTTACTGTAAGGTAATAACTTGTACTCTTAGTGTTTACCAGCTCACAGATCACAGTCACCAGTCTGTCGAGAGTTGGACTCATTACATGGACTGGAAGTGAACTAGTGGATCTGAGAACCAGGCTACATCCACAGGAGTACTGCTACCGCTCTGCCAGTTATGTTGATTTATATTGTTTATTGTTTTCTGCATCATATCCAACCATTATTCACAGATAAATCTATAATTATATGGGTATGAGTTAAAAGAACAGCCTTTTTTTTCATATCATGTAATATCTGAAATAAAAGAACTATGTCATCATCACCCCATCACCACTCATACAATAGGCTTTACAAGGGCAAGGGCGGACACCAGTCTTGTAGGATGGGACACAGTTGAGACGGTTGTTTGCTCAATATCCAGAGGCTATTCTTTGTGAAACATAACATTACTAGAGAATGTATCAGATGTTTTACATACATTATCTACTTCGTATACACAATGAAGTAGGGCATTTAATACGAATGAATATGCGTAGCAAGGCTAAACTAAAATATCATCTTTATCATTCCGCCTCCTCCTTTTTCCCACATAAAAGAAGGAAAAACAAAGAGTGTGATAGTGGGAGAGTTAATTAACAGTATGTCCGATGATATGTCACACACCCATTCATTCACCATTCAGGCCCCCGGAGTTTTTAATCCACCTCACATATACACATTTCCACATGTTGTTACATAATAACCTATCAAACTGAATCACTTCAACAAGTGCCAAGTTAAAATAGAAATGTCATTCTCCTGTCCTGCACATCTTCGTACAAAATTCATTAAACCAACCCGATTTCTTTTCAATCTCCGTATCTCTACTTCATTCATAGTCATTTGTCATGGCTATCCACCATCTCCATTGCCTACCATCCCACCTTCCTTTTCCAGACTTCCTCACATGTACCACTTTCATCACTAAATAGAATAGCCATTCTCCCATTATGACCATAGCATCTTTGCACGTCCCCTTCATCCTCTTCAGCTTTGGTGTCAATAGATTTCCTTGTTTCACATTAATGACTAATCACAGTATTTCTAATCCTGTCCATTTCCTGCACTCCACACACGTTTCTCAAGAACCCCTTATCCACTGTTCTAACTCTTTAATTTTCCTTTCAAGCCACACCAAAGTCTCACACGATCATGTTAATATGGATATTAATCCTCCTTCATGGACTCCCCATGCAGCTGCCAATCTGTATCTAATACATTTGTTACAAAGCAAGGTCTCCCTTTCACCAGCCAGATTCCAGATTTTCTTTGCATATATACCTCTCCTTTCCAACACTACATCCAACTCTCTCCCACAATTTCAAGTCCCTCTCCATTCACCAGAACATATCACTGGGAGTTACCTTTTCTCTCAACAACCATCACTTAACTATGATATACATTTACTTTCACTGCACAGCGCTCATAAACATCATCAAAATTCTGCACCAGTCGCAGTATTCTTGTTCACTGTTAGCTACCAGCAGTGGATCATCTGTATACATCACTGCAGAAATTGTTACATCATTCACTGTTCATTATTATCCTCGTTTCTCTTGCACTCCATCACCCAAGGTTTTCCCTCTCTCATAAGTACATCTTTCCCTCTCTCATAAGTACATCTTTTTACTGAACAATAATGGGAACACCACACATTCAAAACGATGTTAAATCACTCACTACTATTACTTCTGTATAAGCTTCACTGTCTTTATGAAAACTCTTAACAGCATTCAACGGCTTTCCCTCCACATCATACATATGCAGAACCTATTTTTTTTCCTTTCTTTACCTTGTAGTACTTTTTATTTTCTCGATCCATAGAAGCAGTAAATACTTATATCTCTTTTCACAAGCTTTGTTCACTGTTTTATTACATATAGATATATGTTCTGCACAACCCTTATTACTCCGAGAGCCTCCCTGTTCCTCATTCACTCAGTTCGATTACCAATAATTTCGTTCAACATAACGATTATGGTATTCCTGCTCTCTGCTGATACATTTCCATCCATCAAAGCTCTCTTAGACTCATCCAACAACACTTCATTCCAACCTTTTCACTACTCTTCATCATCTTTCTGAAGACTGTATCACTACGTGATGCCTTCATATTTTATCTTCAGTTCCACAAGAATTTTCACTGCTGCCGATACATTTCCATCCATCAAAGCTCTCTTAGACACCATAAATGCCCCCACCAACCTCCCCTCTCACGGTGACGACCCAGCGATATGCCTGGAACCACTGACTCAATTCTTGATTTCTGCAACATTTGCAGCCGTTCCTATAACATTCTCTTTATTGAGCACGACCTCTCTTCCTCTAAACTTCACCTACTCTTCCTAACTTAAACTCAGATGTCTGAGTGTACTTGTAATAATAAAAATTTGGGCTGCCACCAGTACTGACATTATTACTGAGATTATAAGAAACAGGGTAGCATGATCTAATCTGACAAATGAGGTAGCTTGATCTAATTTGACAAATGGGGTAGCGTGATCTAATTTGACAAATGGGGTAGCGTGCTCTTATTTACAGGGCGTGAGCAAGTGGATAGTAGTACACCTTGCGGGCCACTCAGTTTCGTCTGAACCACTCCTTAGAGGATAGCAAACTTAAAAAACAAAGCGACTTAACCTAAGATTTACTAAGTATTAAGAACTGAAAGACAAATTACTCTTTGAACTGTGAATAACAAGAACTGAAGGACAAATTACTCTTCGAACTGTGAATTGTCCAAAGCAGATAATGTATAATCAGGATCTATAACTCTAGGAATATGAATCTTGACAAACTCAATCAATATTCAAAATGATACAGATACACGTAAATATGAATCTTCACAAACTGAATTAACACTCAAAATGATACTGATATACGTGGATATAGTAATCCCGTGGTCCTTGACGGACTCTTCGGGAAGAAGCCTAAACCATTACCACCAAAGAATATTCTCTCAAGCCTAAATATTCAAAATTAATTCAAAGATCATATATAAAATGACTCAAGATTCAAATAGGAGAAGACTGTAGCATCAGTCGACCAGGGCAGTACTCCCGAGGTGGATGGCAAGCTGCTGATAGGGAGAGCTGGAGCTCCCGTTTCACCAGCCCTCAGGACTCGATCTTGACCATCTCCCTTTGCTGGACATTTTCAGTGCTTCATTCACACAGAGAGTAGGCCAGCATACTCTCTTAATACCTCTATCTTCAACTGTCTACACCACACTACATGCACATAAGATATCGCACCTTCTTTTCGCACTATCTTTAGCAATGGCCGCTGCATATTACTGTCAAAAGAGTTAGTACCTCGGATTGCCACCACCGGCAGGGTAGGGCTGGCGGCACAGGGTCCTCCCGGTTGCCATCATGCGACTGTGCCGGCAGTGACTGTTGCAATTTCCAATCTTGCTCGTCAGCGGAAAAGTGAAGGTGCGGCCTTATTCTTTGCCAATATCAATGGCCTTTGGACCAACCTAAATTCAGTTCATTTTTTCCCACAGTCCATATCCCCTCTGGCCCTATTCCTCACAGACCCACAAATCTCACCTCATACTGAAGTATCCCCATTTTGTTTTCCTGGTTACTATCTCCTCACAAACTTCCGTACCAAGGGCGACATCTTTTGTTATATAAAATCTCAATATGCAGTTGATACTATCTTAAACTTCACTTCATCCAATTTTGATTACTCATTGTGCAAACTAAAATATCTAAATATTACCAAATATATCTGTGTAGTCTATCGCTCCCCCAATGCCTCTTCAGAACCCAGTGTATTTGACTCAATATCCACACAGTTGAGTAACCTCAACCTTGCACTTAGTACCGAAATTACCATTTTGGGTGATTTTTCCGTACATAATGTTGAATGGTTATTGCCTTCTGCCAGGACTGACGATGTTGGTCTAGAGTGCGAGCTGTTTGCAGAATCGTTTAATCTCACGCAGCTGGTAAAGCAACCAACCAGAATACCAGATAATCCTGACCATAATCCCCATCTCTTGGATCTATTCCTGAAAAATAATCCAGATCAGTATAGGATAGAGGTACTGGCACCACTTAGATCCTCTGACCACAATCTCATCAAAGCCTCATTAGTTAGCCACCCCCCAAACCTCCCCGTTCTGAACCTGTCAGGGAGACCCGATGGCACTTTGATAGGGCAAACTGGGACGGATTTAGACATTATCTTGCTGACATTCCGTGGCAGTCTTTCTTCTCTAGCGATGCCAGTTCGACCCAGTCCATTGTACCTTTCTTTCTTGCTGGAAGTTTGCTCTCATTAGGCCAGTTCCAAAGAGGGGTGACCATTCCCAACCCTCTAACTATCGTCCAATTGCTTTAACATCCTCCATCTAAAAAGTTTTCGAGTCTATTCGTAACAGAAAAACTGTAAAGCATCGTTCCTATCACAACCTTCTTTCTGATCGTCAGTATGGGTTCCGTCAGGGACGCTCCACTGGCGATCTTCTCACCTGCCTTTCAGACTACTGGTCATCCTCCTTTCGGGAGTTTGGCAAAAGCTTTGCCATTGCACTTGACATCTCAAAGGCTTTCGATCGAGTCTGGTATAAATCTTTAAAATCCAAACTGCCCTCTTATGGTTTCTATCTTTCTATTTGTGCCTTCATCTCTAGCTTCCTTTTTGGTCGTTTTATAGTCTCTGTTGTAGACGGCCATTATTCTTCTCCTAGATCTATCAACAGTGGTGTTCCTCAGGGCTCTGTCCTATTACCAACTCTCTTCTTTTTATTCATAAATGACCTTCTAAGCTGTACTTCTAACCCTATCCACTCGTATGCTGAGGACTCCACCCTTCACCTCTCCATTTGGTTCCCGCAACGTCCATCTCAGCAGTTACGTCAACAAACAAGGGATGAGGCTATAGCACACCTAAAGTTTGACTTGGCTCGTATCTCTGACTGGGGTAAAAACAATCTTGTTTTTAATGCATCCAAGACTCAGTTCTTACACCTATCAACCCGACAAGATCTTCCACAGGAGTACTCACTAATGTTTAATAATATCCAGCTTAATTCTACATCATCCTTGAACATGCTTGGGGTTTCTTTCACTCGAGAATTATCTTGGAAAGATCATATTGCATCCCTTGTAAAATCTGCTTCCAAGACATAAGGTGTGTTAAGCCGACTCCGTACCTTCTTTACCCCTGCACAGTTGTTGACTTTATACACGAGTTTTATTCGCCCCTGTATGGAGTAGAATTCTCATGTGTGGGGAGGCTTCCCACATACAGCTCTTCTCAATAGGGTGGAGTCAAAGGCTTTTCGTCTTATTAGCTCTCCTCCTCTTACTGGCTCCCTCCAACCTCTGTCTCTTCACCGCACTGTTGCATCTTTATGTCTTTTCAATGGTCGCTGCTCCTCTGAACTGTCTGCTTGCATCCCTCCACCTCTACGATGGGCGCGTAGCACCCGTCTAGGAGCAAACTCTCATCCCTTTTCTGTCCAACTCTCTGATGCAAGAGTTAACCGTTACTCCCAGTCCTTCATTTATGCAACAGGTCAACTCTGGAACTGACTCCTTCTGTCTGTATTTCCTACTTCCTATGATCTCCAGTCTTTCAAACGCAGTGTGTCCAGGCATCTCGAAATGAACGGATCTTGAATTTGGCTGTCTTTTGTACTTTTTTTTTTCTTGGAAGGAACAGTTTGCGAGCTCCTACCCTTTGGTTCCTTCCATAAAAAAAAAATCCCATATTAGTGATTTAATACTAGCTGGTATGGATTTCTTCATACTAAGTCATCAGGTCACTAAAAGATCAAATTCTCCAAAATGGTTTGATAACAACTGTGGAAGAGCAACAGCCCAAAAGTCATTAGCATATAACACCTACTTAAAATCAAAAACATCTGAATCACTCTGTCATTTTAAAATTGCTAGAAACCATGCAAAAGCTGAAATAATCTCGCTAAATCAAACTTTTTTCTCATAATCAAGCATCAGAACTACTTAACAACTCTAATGACAATAGAAAATTCTTGTCAACTCTTATTTCTGTTAATAATAACTTTAACAAGTCATCATCCATTCCCCCACTAAAATTCTCAGATGGCAACATTACAAATGACCCACACAGGAAAGCAAATATCTTTGCCTGTACATTTGCCAGAAACTCTACCTTAGAAGAAGTCGGCCCGAATGTCCCAGTATTAGAACTTGTCTCTCCTGAAATTGTTCCACTTAAAATACAGACACGATACGTAAAATCCATCGCAGACAATTTACCTACCAACAAATCTTCAGGCCCAGATGGAATTCATCGAATTGTTTTGAAAAAGTGTTCCCCAGAACTTGCACCTGTTCTTGCTAAACTATTCAGACTATGCATACGTACTTCTTCATTCCCTAATTCATGGAAGGAAGCCAATATCCACCCACTTCCAAAGAAAGGAGGTTCCTCTGACCCGTCTGACTACAGACCAATAGCTGTCACATCTTCTCTTGGTAAAGTATTCGAAATTTTAATCAACAAACACCTTGAATCCAATAACTTAATTAGCGATAAACAATACGGTTTTCGCCACGAAAGATCCACCATTGACATACTCAATTTCCTGACTCATACCATCCATCAATCAATCGACCTATATGGAAAAACTCACGCAGTAGCCCTTGATATTTCTAAGGCTTTCGACAGAGTATGGCATCGTTCCGTGCTATCCAAACTCCCTTGCTATTGATTAACGTCTTTTGTTCCTCTGCTTGTGTCATATAATCTGGGACAGAAAAATAAAAGTAGATGATGTATGTTCCAGTTTCCACTCAGTTAACGCCGGCGTGCCACAGGGATCAGTTCTGGCACCAACCCTGTTCCTGGTTCATATTAATGATCTCTAATGTCACCCATAATCCCATCTATTCATATGCAGATGACTCAACACTTCACAGTTCGTTCACACTCAGGCACCCATTTACAAAGTCTGATATCTCCAATTCTCAACTCAGCACAGCCATCTCCATAAATCAAGACTTATCTATGATCAGTGAATGGGGACAAAACAACCATGTCTCATTTAATACTAGTAAAACCAAATATATACAATTTACTAATAGACAGATATTGCCTGATTCATACATTACCTTCAGTGCTACTAATATTCCCGTCTCCAATAGTATTGAAATTCTCGGCGTCTCAATAGTGCCCTCAGCTGGACCCCTCATGTCAGATCACTATCTAAAACCGCCTCAAAGAAACTTGGATTATTTTACAGAACCTGTAGCTTCTTCACTGACGAGCAGATATCTATAATTTACAAAAGTCATGTGCGCTCTCAACCTGAATATCGCTCACCCTCGTGGAATGGATGTGGAGAGGTTGCATTAAAACAACTAGACAAAATTCAGAACAAAGCTGTTGGATTTATTAATAACCCTGCTATTTCAAATAATTTACCTCCACTATGAGTAAGAAGGAATGTTGCCTCCCTTGCTTTATTTTAGATATTTTAATGGCAAATGCTCAGACGAAGTTGCGTCCATTGTGCCACCTCTCCATGCCTTCCCT
>JAGKTI010042677.1:0-10073 GCA_018397915.1 Birgus latro
TGTGTGTATGTGGTAGAAAACCAAATTCGTTACAAAAGCCTCTCTTTGTAATGAGGGAAACCTGTGTGTTGATGTGATAAAAAATTTTGCATGAAGGTATAAAGTGCGGCGGGTAATGGCTGGTGACACAAAGAGGCTCCAGTCTTTGATAAAAATCACACACACACATTTCACTCCCACCCTTAATGGCTCCCAGAGTAATGCCTAAACTAACCGAAGCATAACCTAAAGTAACATATTTATAAGGAAACCTAAACTGACGTGATGTACCTTAACCTAACCATAATCTTACCTATCCAAACCTAAATATACCCCATCCCATCGCAACCTAACCTGACCTGGCATAATCTAACCTAACAATAACCTCTCCTATCCCAGTCCGACTTCCCACAACCTAACCTAACCTAACCTAACCGTCTCTCTTTCTAACCATAACCTAGCCAAAAGGGTGGGATAAAGGCTGGTGACACAAAGAGGTACGAGTCTTTGATAATCACACACATTGCACTTCCTCCCTTAATGGCTCCCAGAAGAGTAAAGGCCTGCCACACGCTCCGACTTTTTAAAATGTCGGCACAGGCTTTTTTTTTTTTTTTTTTTTTTTAATTAAGATTTGGATATGCCTCAAATAAATGATTGCGATATTGTGAGATCTTACGAGAGAGGTCGGAAGCGTGTCGTGGGAAGAGGGATCGTTAGTGTGGGGGGATAGATCTTTTTTTCTTAGCTATGCATAAAGTGGGTTTGTTCCACGAGATTTTTGAGAAACTTTAGGAGGTCGTTGTAAGGCTAATTTCGAGTTTAAAATGCAATATCATAGTGGGTCCAATTCTCAACCGTCACGAACAAAATACTGATGACCTTATGGGCGAAAGTAGTCGTTCATATTTTACGAAAAAGGTCATCAGTAATTGTAGCTCCGTAATGATTGAGAATTGGACCCATGATGGTATATATATATATTTTTTAAACTAAAATTATCCCTATAATAACATCATGAAGCTTCTAAAATACAGTAATATCTCGGAAGTAATTACGCTGGTCAAGTTAGGATTATTCCCGTCTCTTTATATCGCTTCAAATTATTTCGCATTCATCTTGTCTATTCAGATTAATATAGAACGATTCTGGCCATCATTAAACCCCTTAATTCTATGGCATTTTTTCTGTTATATTCTTGCTGCGAGTCTCCTAAGCTTCGGAGAGACGATTTCTAGGGACGGAGTTGAAAATAGTCTCCATTACGAGTATACTGACTACAAACTTAATTCGTTCCCTCAGCTGAATGAAATCGTCCGAGCGTAGGACTGGGACGAGGACGACGACTCACTGTGTGTCCTGGGATATCAATTTTCATATATACCACCATCCGATCATGTTGAGTTTTACATCTTTTATGGAGAAGTAAATCGGCAGGCATATCGCAGGAATGGGTATACAGTGCCATGTTTTCTCTGAATGCACATGAAGTAACTACACAACTAATTCATTACATATACATAACAACTTAGTACCTGACCAGGACAATAGTACAACCCAACATCCTTTCCGTGGTACCTCTTCCCTAACGCCTAATTCTGGTGTTAATTTATTGTTACATATCAGCAATCATGACTGAGAGGTGGAATATTTTTAGGTCACATTACCGTGGTGGGTGTAAAGCAAGGTAAGTGACCTGACAACCTAACCTCACCTGGCCTTACTTAACCAAATCATACCTAGTAACCCTAACGTAAGGTAATCTAACCTAACTTCACCTTGCCATACCTAACCTAATCAACCCTACCTAATCCTAACCTAACTTAACCCAGCCCAACCTAACCTAACCTAATCTTATCTAACCTAGTCAACCCTTACCAACCCTGACCTAACATAATCTAATCTATTCCAATTCGATCTAATCTCCAGTATCACTAGGAAACACAACATTTCCTTAGGTTACCGAGCTTGTTTCACGCTCGTACACTTCAGTCTCCGCGTCTACAAAGCAGGAAGAGGGAAGACTATGACAGGTGCTGGATCTGATGTATTACTCTGTTCCCCTTAACTAGGCGTCTAACTGCTATCTCTTCGCCTTGAATTCTTAGCTTTAGCAAGAGATTAACGATAGAATGTGAGGCAGATCATGAAAAAATGCTATGTGAAGGATGCAGGACCGTAGTTATTGTCTTTTTCTTCCATGATGCTACGAGAAATAGGCTGCAAAAAACAAAAATCGGCACCAAGTTAAGGTGAATGAACTATAGAGAGCAGGGACAGAAAGGACAAGAGGAGCTGCTGGATCAGGTGTCGAACGGAATTATTTAGAACAAGTGATGCCAGGCACAACAAACCTCGCCTGACAGCAGTTATTATATTACTATTAAATACTGACTTCTATCTATCTACCTATCTATTGCCAGACGCCTTAATCCTGTAAGGGGTGGCCACAAACAAATTGCCTCCATGTCGCCCCGTCCACCGCGATTTCACTGCTCTTCTCCCAGCTCACACCCCCTTCTCTCATATACCTCTCCACTCCATCCTTCCATCTCATCCTTGCCCTCCCCCTCCCTCTCCCCCCCTCCACCTCACTCACATCCACTCTCCTTGTAAGTCTCTCACTCTCCATCCTCTCCACATGGCCAAACCACCTTAGTGTGTTTCTCCTAATGTTTCCTATCACATCCACATCCACACAACACTCCTTCACTTCCTCTTTTATCAGTTTGTGTCTCCATGTGACTTCACATGCTTCTCTCAAATAGCTCATTTCCACTGCTCTCACTCTTGACTTCTGTCCTTCCAACAAGGCCCAAGCTTCACTTTCATACGTTAGAGTTGATATCACAATACTGTCATGCAGTAACTTTTTCACCTCCATGCTCACTTCCCTGTTTCTTATCACTGCTTCCAAGAAACCAGCAACCTTTCTTCCTTGTTGTTCCCTTTCAAGCACTTCACGTTCTATACTTCCATCCTTACTCATCACACTACCCAAGTACTCAAACAAACACACATTTTCCATTTCCTCCTCATTCAGCCTCACTGTACATTCACTGACTTCATTTCTCTCGAAGACTATCACTTTACTCTTCCCTACATTCACCTTTAGATTCTGTTTCTTACACACTCTCCCAAACTCATCCACCAAGCCTTGAAGCTCCCCTTCGTCTTCATTTAACAACACAGTATCATCTGCAAACAACAGCACAGGGAGTTTCCAAACACTGTCCTCTCTCATTAGGGCTTCTCCAACAATCACTGCCCTACCTTGTATCTCTTTTATTACCCCATCCATATACACCATGGAGGCATGACACATCCCTGTTTCAATCCAAAGTTCAAATAGAAAAATTCACACAGTTCACCATCCACACACACTGCAGCTTTAGCACCCTCATACATACTCTTCACGGCATTCAGCCACTTCCCACTTACTTCATATATTCTTAATACTTTCCACAATCCTTGTCTATCTACCCTGTCATATGCTTTCTCCAAATCCATGAAGGCTGCATACAACTTCTTTCCCTTCTTTAGAACCTTTCCACCAAAGATCTAAGAATGAATATCTGATATACACAACCCCTTCCCTTCCTAAAACCTCCCTGTTCTTCTCCAGCTAATTCTTCTGTTATTTCCCTAACTCTATCAATAGGTATCCTACCATATACTTTTCCAATCACACTAAGAAGACAAATGCCCCTATTATTACCATGCACTTCATTTTTCCCTTTTCCTTTGTACAGGGGGATAATTATACCTGACTTCCAATCCTCCAGGACTCTACCTTCCTCCCAGGCCAATCTGCAGATCTTCCACGTCCATTCTACTGCTATCTCTTCCCCATGTTTCAGTATTTCACCACACACTCCATCAATTCCTGGGGCTTTTCCCATTTTGATTTTTTTCATTGCTTCCACAACTTCCATCCTACTGATTTCTTCCTCTCTTCTCACGTCCCTCCTTCTCCCAGCCATTCCCCAGCCACTTACACTCGCATTAGCCTACTTTCATTCTCTGTGTTCAACAATTACTTAAAGTGTTCTCTCCATTTGCTCACTTCTTCTCCCTTCTCCACTAGTAATCTACTATTTTTATCTTTCACTCCCCGACTAACTTCTTTGACACCCTGTCTAACTCTATCTCTTTCCAGAACATTTTTTTTTTAATTCCCTCCACTTTACACTCAAATTCCTTCCAAATTCCTCATCCACACTCTTCTTACTCTCTCTTACTAATCTTTTCACTTCTCTCTTCCTCTCTACATATAACTCTCTCTTCCATCTTGCAACTTCTTCTACGTCCCTATTTCTCATCCACTCACTATCTGCTTTCTTCTTCTGTGCCACAGCCTCTCTAACCTCTTCATTCCACCTACTGACTTGTTTCTGCCATTTATTCGTACTGTCAATGCACAATAAAGTCTAAAGTAATGGTACATTTTTTTTTTCCAAGTTACGCCCTCTGAAAATAACGTGATCTTGCGTTCGACCTGTCAAGGTCACTCAACATCAAAGGTCATGCTGCCAAATGAAAGCCCATGTGAGACTTCCTATATCTTGATAATAGTAAATATCTCTATCTTCAACGAGTTTCGGGTTATATCCCCCTGAATTATCGTGACCTTGAGTTTGACCTTTCAAGGTCACTTACGGTCAAAGGTCAAAGTATCAATTAAAAACCCATATGGGATATCCTATATACTGATAATAGTAAATATCTATCTTCAACCAGTTTCGAGTTACAGCCCCCTGAATATCCGTGACCTTGAGTTTGACCTT
This sequence comes from Birgus latro, assembly GCA_018397915.1. Lineage (NCBI taxonomy): Eukaryota > Metazoa > Arthropoda > Malacostraca > Decapoda > Coenobitidae > Birgus > Birgus latro. Next base: position 4,767 of record JAGKTI010042677.1, read on the forward strand.
TCAAGATCATTCAAAGTCAAAGGTCGTCGTGCCAAATGAAAGCCCATATTACGAGTTCCTGTATGTTCCTAATAGTAAATATCTCTATCTTCAACCGTTATCAAGTCATGGCCCTCTGAAAATCCATGACCTTGATATTGACCTTTCAAAGTCACTCGATTACCTCCAAAATTTAATCACATGCTTTGGGGACCAGTGTCCATATATCCTGAAAGTTTCCTGTAATTTCATCCAGTCGTTTTCCGTAATGCTGGTAACAAACATAAAAACAAACTCAACCAAAAACAATACCTCGTAGGACTCCGTCCAGGCGAGGTAAAGAAAAACTCGACCAAAAACAATACCTCGCGGGCTCCGTCCGGGCGAGATAATTACTTACTGCCTCATTGTTAAAACTGAGTGCATGACGGTATAATCAAGCCCTTAATTTTCTGCGGTCATGTACGAATCACCTGTAATTATTAGGTGTGATAGGCCTGCATCCCACATTATAGAGTGCAATCAGTAACGATACAGGAAGGTCAGACGTACAGTGCCAATATCACCATCACATACTTAAAAGGGGGATGCTAAACCAACACCATCTGCGCCTCAGTAAATAATTCATTCAATAAACTCAATTCCCTGTGTTTTCATACCCCGGTTTAACAAGCCGGTACACTCATTTGTCATATAAATCCATCTTCTTATAAAGGAATAAGAAACATACGTTAAAAATACATCTCAGCAAAAAACACCCGAATCGGTATAAAGAAGGCAAAATCAGGAATGCAAACACGACGATAAAGAGGCACCGAAAACCGTTCAGACTAAAGCTGTTTACAATTTCTAATTACTGCTCTGTGTGGATGAGCGCGCTGTGTACTTAGACTGTGTACTTTGTCTGCAGGGGAAAGAGGTGAGTATTCGCGCGCTTTGGAGCTGGCTTGGGTAACTCTTGTGCTCACAATGTACACTTAAGGTCCGTATTCTGAGTGGCATAGGAGGATTCGTAGCCTCTTCCTTAACGTTTTATCCCTTACATTACACTTCAGTAGCATCTTGTATGTAACTGATGATAACCATGGCGTTATTAAAGCGATATAATGAGGATATAGAGGAATATAAGGTGCAATGTACTAAGTAAACTGCCAAGAAAGAGGTGCTAAAAAGTCGCCTATGCAACCTAAAATACTGGTCATATTCTGATGCAAGCCTCGAACTGCTGAATGAGGCACTACTTAGCAGAGAGGGTGACGGTCCCGTGGTATTAGCAGCAGACTAACTCCTCCCCTGGCCCGCGTCAGCTCAGAGTCGGATATGCTGCAGATGTGTGAGTCGCAAACATAAAAGCCTGATTCACTAACAGCATCTTTTTATTCAATTTTGTGTCTTACGATGCGAGGTATACGCGAACGCCATGTACTTATTACACCAGCGCACGCAAAGAGAGAGCGAGTGTTATGTTTTGATGGACGTTGTGTGTGTGAAAAAGTGTGTGTGTGTGTGTGTGTGTGTGTGTGTGTGTGTGAGAGAGAGAGAGAACAAAGTAAGTCAAACAATTTTTATGCAGTTTTAACCATACGTGATGAAAACGTTGATGGGAACAACCAAGGAGTTGACTTATTTTTTCAAATTAGTGAGAAAAAAATGTCGCAGGACTAGGTCAGAAGTTTCCCTTCCCAAGGTTAAGTTATTAAATTTTTGTCCAATTTAGACCTAACTTGATGGAAATGTTGACGGTAAAGCAAAGATGACGGGATTCGATTTTGAGAACAGTCAGTCAGTCAAAGATGAAGGTAACAGGGCAAGATCAAACTTCGACCCGTGTGTCTGTGTGCGCAAAATAACCTCTACAGTTTTGATCTGATTTGGCCCAAAGTTATTTTAAAGGCGGAGGTTCACCTACAAGGTTAGCCAATTGTTTTCGAGACCGAGTCAAAAGATGAAGGTCATTGGGCAAAGATACTGTACACAATTTTATCCGATTTAGACTAAACTTTGTGGAAGGGTTCAGAATAAGGAATAATAAATGGAATTCGATCTTAAAACAAACAGTCAAATGTCAGTGTGCAGAAAAAATTGAAGAATCAAGGTCACAGGTATCAAACTTAGAGGAAATGTTAATGGTCAGGGAACAAAGAAATATTTATATTTCAAGAGCAATCAGCTGAAAGGTAAGGTCACAGGGAAAAGTAAAATTGCCTGACTTAGATCGTTTGGTGAGTGCGGCTGTTGCGGTCTGAGTGCTACTTATTTTCATCTTGTTCTTGTTCTCCTAGAGAGATTCTCTTTTGCTACTTTTTATCATGTCTCCGCCCACCTTTGTTGGAGGTGGCATTATGTGATTGGTCTATCCTTGCATGCGTGCGTGGGTGCGTGCGTTGATACATGCGTGCGTCCATAACATTTTTCTGCGCGCCATATCTCCTCAACCCATGAACGGATTTCCACCAAACTTTTGTCAGTGATGCAGTATGAGGAGATGATGAACTGATTAGGTCAGTTAGGTCAAGGGGTCAAAGGTTAAGGTCAAATGGTGTCGACTGAGTTTATCCTTGTGGTGGCTATATTTCCTGAACCCCTCAACGAATTTCGACCAAACATTTGTCAGTGATACAGCAAGAAGGGACAATGAACTGATTAGGTCAGCATGGCTAAAGGGTGAAAGACCAAGGTCATTTGGGTTTGGGCGCGATATCTCCTGAACCCCACGACGGATTTTGATCAAACTTTTGTCAGTGATACAGTATGAAGGGATGATGAACTGAATAAATAAGCAAGATCAAGGGGTCAAGGGCTTGGGTCATATGGGTCAACTTATATTATCTTTGCTCTCATTTCGACCCATAATGAGCCTTGTCATGAAGGCTGTATGGCGAGTCCTTGCTCAAGGCTTCGCAGGAACATACCGAGTGATGCTTTGCGGTGACAGCTGGGGACCTAAGTTCTCGGCGTTTCATTTTCATCATGTTCTTGCTCTGCTTAGAGAGAACTTTGAAATAAACCACCATCATACGCATACTGGGTACCCTGCATCGTTCATTATGACAGTGTGGTTTACCTCTGCCCCAACCCAACTGCCCTATTTCAACGTTTACCGCCATAGCCGATCGTGCCTACTCCTGTAAACTCATCCCCATTTTCTGTTCTAATGTGGTGAATATCATAAATATGGCTGTCTCGATTTCCAGCCAACCTACAACGCTCATTTTCACGGGGTATACTTCCCCCCCCCATTATATCCCACCATAGTCATCATCCGAGTCAATCCTTTTAACTCAATACCGGTTCAGAAAACTATTGCACAGATAAGCTGTTTTGGGTTAATTTGTTAACGCGCACGCGCGCACACACACACACATACACACACACACACACACACACACTGCCTAAAACATAACATCCGCTACTCAGCAAATCGTGGATGTATCCTTTGCACCGACAGACCTGAGTTTTGCCTCTTTATAGACATGACCCAAAACCATCTGTGTTAATATGAACCTACGAGTATCTGACGGACCTGCGAACCTGGAAGGGCCTGAAAGACCTGAACTGTCACATTTCTGAAACTATCTTTTTGTTTGTGTCCGACTCAAGGTATACGCTCATCAGTCTATTCCCTGAGGCCCAGGAGCTTTTTTAAGTACCACACACCATCTCATGTCACCACCTGGGCACTAATACCCACTGTCCATATTGAATACTTGTTAGGTCTGCCTCCTTCAGGACTGGTACACTGGTATTGGTGGGGTTGTTTTAATGATATGTCGGTGGGTCACGTGGAACATCAGTGAAGTTTATTTCAGCGTAAGTCACCAAACTGTTCCCTAACCCAGCCTTGGATTGAGCTTGCGTTATGTTGGACAACAGACGACATCTCTAACCTTTCGACCGCCGCAGATAAGCCCGATTTCTGGCGCATGCCTTTCCCCTTAACCGCGGGGTTGACGGATGCGGTTCTTGCGCGTCCCGCGGGGGTAATTCGCGCTCCGACTGACTTTTAAAAAATATTTGCCAAAAATCAGTTATTAGTCCTAAAATAGTATAATTAAATATGCTTATGGCACATACCTTCAGCTTTCTCCTGGGATGTTTGTTGAGCCTTCACCTACTACCGTAGGACTTGTGGAGACTTCCGAAGTTGAATAACGAAGTCTCCACTTTACACTTCCCGACATCCCGTAATATGAATACTACTGCCTGATATTATCACTAGAAACACTGTCCAATGATTCCCAAGTAGTTTGGAATCCATACTAAAAAAACACACTGTGAAAGCAATGTAAAATACGAGCGCATACGAGCCTCCCACTCGCGCTTGTTTGCCGCTCGTATTCTGTCATTTCTTATTCGTATACACACTCACACTTTATTATTTCTAGTACTTTATTACACTTATATATATCTACAGTATTTATCGATAAGTTTCCTTCAGCAATAGTAGTTTATTTTTGCTCAGGCATTCACTTTCTCGTTCAGTAAACTATGTAAAGAGCGAAGCTTTCATTTTCACTGTCATTACTCCAAGTATCAGTCACTGTTCATCATTATCATCGATAATTCAGCTAGTTCACGTCAACAGCAGTCACTTAGTCCTTTACTGCTTCCCACACGATGTCTAGTAGGGGTAGTCACAGGACCTTTTACAATGGGCGCAATAGTGGCGGAAATGGAGGGGCGCAACTGCGACGTGATTCCACCTTGAAGGACGACAGTGAACTGAATGATGTGTCTATCACTCCCAAAAGTCGGGCGCATCTCGTGAACCCAGTGGCCCTGAACCAATGAATCCCGAAACAACACTCATATATGCCGGTTTCTGTCAAAAGATGGCGCTCGGCGTCGGTGATGTCACGTGTGGGGGTGAGGAGTAATTTGGGTGGTGATAGGGCGGTTTTATCAGTGTTGTAAATATACGAAACAAATTCAGTTTATGAAATATAATATAGAGCCAACAAATAACACTTTGTTTGTGGTTGGCACGCACTTGTGTCAGTGGTTTATCATTAATTATTATTTGTGTTGTCTCTGATGTGTGAGTGACTTGACTTTTAGAGCAGCTGTAGTTTTCCCGACTCATCCTGCCACACACCTCAGCTCTCCTCCATGCAGCTGTTCCGGGTCAATTTCACATTATTGTCAGACGAGAATAGCACGAAAGAAATAGAAAAGACGAGTATTTGCAGTGAGACACAAACACCTGACATGTCGGGCGACTCGGATAGTATAACTGTACAGGAGAGACGTAAGGCTGGAAATGTTATGAAAAATAAATAATTTAATATTATAGTAACCCACACTAGAGTATCTGAAGCCATTCAAAAG
>JAGKTI010042678.1:0-10073 GCA_018397915.1 Birgus latro
AGGAGGAACAAACGACAAAGGAAGGCTCTGATTTCCCATATCCTTGCCCTTCCTGCGAGGAAAAATCCAAGAAACGGCAGGAAATAGGCCTTAAATAAATTTAAATAAGCTCACCCCAGGAGGATATTTCTCTGCCACGTCCCTCCGTAGATTTTTTTTATTTTTTTTTATTTTTTTGCATATTGTGATACTGTACACTCAAGGTGTAACAGTATTATCTATATATTCACTTACTGTATTTACGAGGCAAAATATATTACAGTATTTTCAGCCGGTACTGAAGGTACACACACATGATTTATAGTAGCACCATTTCTGAAATAAAGCAGTTTATCCATGACATTATTGTAATAACGAAACTCATTTGCTTCATAATTTTGCTGAACTCTGCCCTCCAGTGTCAAGATCACAGAAAATCGACCGGTTGCATTACTGACACTAATATTATCAACTGATACAAGGTACAGCACCACACACCTTTTTATCTATAATATCGATATTTGTATCTGATAAAGTGGCATTAACACCTAGAGCTCAGTACAGTATTTCACAAGTGTCGGTGGTATTCACTGTTATGATATAGGAGTTTTCTAGTCCTTTGACGGCATTGAATTAACGTTATTAACCGTTCCACATGGCTTAAAGAATAATGCGGGATAAATTATACGTATTACATGGCATAGGATTTTTATTGTGGCTCATTGTTTTCACTTACTTCACGTTTTATCATATTTTATGGGAGTTGAATCCAAAACTGTCTACCTCATGAATGGAACAGCTCTTTCATGCTTAGGCCTGCAGTAATCCCGTTTGCAGCAGCTGTATCAGTCATATATTTCAATCCATGTACTAACCAATTGACACTTTACCATAAACTTTAACTAAGTACTGATGTTGCTAATACTGTATATCGCTGAACAGACCATTCAGCGAAGCGAGATTAGTGGTCCTAAGGGCTACCATACGCCAACAATTTCATGTCCCTCTTTCTCTCTCTCTGTCTTTAGAGCTATGTCGGTGGGCCATGTGGAAGAGCAGTTCAGCGTGTCTTAAAACTGAAATACTGAAATTGCTCTATGCCCCAGCTTGGTATCACACTCGCGTCGTCCAATAACCACCTTCCCCAAACAGGCGACAGTCCCTTTGTCCAGCGTGATAATACAAGGCACGGCGGCAGTGTAGACGGAAGAATTGGCGTAGACCTGCGAAGGGAAGCAACGCCTGTTTTGGTCCGTGTTCCGAAAGCCATGCAGTTTTCAGAGGACAGATATTAACTCCTTCACTGTGAGAGACCTTCCTTGGATGAATGTACTCAGCCAGCGGTAGCAAGTCCTGCATTAATCAGAGTGCTGAGGGTGTGGATGGAGCGTTTTTTTAAACCTCTTCTCAACAGTCTCACCATAGTTCATTGTAATCGTATTTTGTGAGAGACTAAAATACGAAAATACGTCATTGGACTGAAAGGGATTAATGAGTTTGTTTCTAATTCCTTTTACGAGGGTCTCAGCTAAAATGAGTAAACTCGGCCATTGGTATGAAAAATAACACTATTAATCCAAGTACTGATGGGAAACTGGAGCTTGTGGACCGTATTTTCGTTGGCTTGGGAGATTCCGTAGCACTTATGCTCAGTGAGTTATTTTACCGGCTGCAATTTAACCTTTTTAATTAGATGATGTATTATTTATTCCTCTCTTGCTGCCTTCAGACGATTCTATTCAGCTTAAGAAATTTCCAAGAAGGAGGGTAAGATGTAGCTTTCACTGACCCCATAACAATAAAATGTCTCCCTTACAATATATAAGATCGTCAGGGCGTAAAAAAAATAACTCACCTGCTTTTTTTTTTTATTGTTACCAAAGCACTGTCGATATTAAAACCAGACATAAAGTTCGCACAAAAGAACACGAGGGTGTGTTGTGTAAAAATAAATCGCCTAGGAAAAATTGCTAAGACGTCTTCCGTGCCAGCGAGAATACGTCACTGTATCACGTCACTTTTATTACGAGGGGCTCTTTCTTAAGTTGAGTGAAATCGTCCAGTAACAGGTATCAGTGTTTACATGAGTAGGATATCTATGCTGCCGATATTTTAAGTCTTTCATTACGGTGGCTTTATTTTTAGTTAATTCTTACTACTTCCAGGGCGTGTCGGATAATGTAATGGTACCTCATCATCATCATCATCATTATCATCATCATTAGTAGTAGTAGTAGTAGTAGTAGTAGTAGTCGAAGTAGTAGTAGAATTTTATTATTATTATTATCATTATTATTATCATTATTACCATTATCACCATCATCGTTCACCAGCCATCATTATCATCCCCAGTCATTAATCATGAGTCATTATCATCAGTATCTTCATCATCACAAAAGGATATCTGGCATTGATGTTCCCAGATGAAGGCAGATTAGGATCATCATCATCATCATTATCAACATCATTATCAACATCATCATCATCATCATCATCATCACCATCATTCATAATCACCATCATCATAAAAGCGTCACAGGTATTGATGTTCGCAAACCAGTCATCATCAGAGTAATCGTCAGGACAGGGAAGGAACTGGAGAGGGAATGTAAAAGGAAATGGAGGGAGGGGAGAAAGGCATAAATAAAGAAGACAGGGGGATGGAGGGGATAGGAGAGAAAAGGGAACAATGTGGGGAGGGAATAGGAAGATAAGGGGGTAAAAGTAATAAGGGGAGAGGGGAGGAGGTGGGGAGAGGGAAAAAGTTGAAGGAGAAGGAAGAAGGAAGAAGGGATGGTTCATGTTTATTTATTTATTTATTAGCTTATGGGAGAAATCTCGTAGTGAATGGTTGAGAAACGATGCCCATTAACCTTTTTCGTCAGGTGATATCCTTTTTATTTCAGTTTTTTTACAAGCAGACAATTACTGAATGTTAGTTTAAGTGAAACATTCCGAATGAAGAGCATAATGTATTGTTAGGTAGTTAGGTAAATATTATTAATCATTTTTACTTTCGCATAAGGTTGTGAAACAGCGGCTATGGGACAAACTTTCATCCTTCTGCTGTGTGCACGCAGTTGGCTATTCACTGAGGGTAACAGGAGACTTTTTTCGACCAAGATAAATCTTAGTTATAACTAAACCATCATTTAGAGGTAAATCTTAGCAGTAACACCAACAAAGTTGTTCAAGCACTCTCATTGTGAAATTATCTTAAATAGATTTTTCACTTCCATGCCATTTTGTAATTGTATTAGGCTAACACCATACGACTTTGTTGTACACAGAGGAATCTTAACAACTTAAACAATGAGAGTTAAAAATAATCTAGAAGTGTTTAGCTGCTTTATGTTTGTGTGCAATTAGACATTAATATATAGGCTGAGAGCAGATGATTTTGTGTGGTGTATTGACTCAAAGAAATATCTCCATGAGCAAGGTAATCTCTTGGACATCATAGATTTTATATACTTGCTCATACCACCTGATTTCATTCAGCTTAGCTGAACACTCTTCTAGTGAAAAGGTTAATTAAGTTCCATCCTGCCCCTCTAGTTTAGCAATACTCTTCTAAGCAGAATAAAGCCATGTGCGGATACCAAAAATATAATAGAAAGCATGTCAGCCTATGGTATTAAAGGGAGTCACTTGTTCAGTACGATGACATCTTTTTTTTATTATATTCTTGCTGCCCCAAAATGATTTTATTATAACTGGAGAATGATCTTGGTGAAGAGATTAAGGAGAATCTTCATAAAAAAATTTTCTCAAAACTTAATAAAGTGGTCTGGAGATGACAAGAACGACTGATGTTATTAACCCTTCCAATAAGGTAGCGTCTTTATCATATTCTTTATTTACATGTGATTTTAATTCACTTACGATTAAGTTTTCGACTTGGCGAGGTTAGTTGTACCCTTTAGTAACCCTTGCAGTGCGGGAGGCCTTTCCAGAACCGTTTAAAGTATCAGGTAACAGCAGGAATAACTTAAGTAAATCACAAGGCTGGTGTGGTTTACCTTTGACCTGTGAATTACCTATTGTGACTAATTTCGACTGATTTCGGACAGTTTTGCTCTCCTAACCTTCAGAACAAGCTTGGACATACAAAATATAAATGTTAACTATTTAGGTATGGAAAGCTGCTGTATTTCTCCGTTTCTTTCTTCTTTCTTCCAAGTGCATCTTTAACTAGATTTCATTCTTTTATTTTTCACAAATTCACTTCAGACTCGGGCCAGTAGCCCCCCCCCACATATCTTTTTTTTTCAGTTTTTAAAAGCTTGAAGCGGTTTATGAGGTCAAGTAGAAATCAGATAAACACACAAATTTAGACATACTTCTTGTTTTTGTATGTCCAGTAATCATCATGGCAACTTGTACAGAAGTACGTCAGAGTACTGCATCTGTGTGAAGACCATCTTGCATTCCTTTGGGAGCGTTTGTAATCTAGGTTAGATTTTATTCACCATTAGAGAAACATCTTTTAGTGAATGGATTAATGGAGGTTATATGTAACTGTCCAGATCGACACGTCTATCCAAAACCAAGAACATCATCAAAAGATAGCAAGAACGAAATCAAGATGGCGTCCTCTGAATCAAGGGTTTGAAAGCTAGCACGATCAACTTTTTAGCGGAATATAAAGAGCTTACAGTAGTACTGTATTTTACCTTACGACGGGCGATATAACCACATTAATCTTACGACGTCCTTCTTATTCTCGTCTTGCTGCTGTTCAAAGCTATAAAAAAGGCTATTTGAACTGGAGGATTCAAACATAGCCGTCATTAACCCCTTCAGTACGTCAGGCCTTTCTTCAGTTGAATAACATAATCTAACAGGAGGAGGAATATTATACAGGTGTCCTCGGATTCAGCTCATTGAAAAACACATCAGACAAAACTTATAATAGACAATTGTAAATCCTTTCGAACAAGTGATTTGTCTTGTATATTTTAGTATAAACAGACATCTACAGGCGGCACTATAATTAACCACTTCACTACGATCTTTTTTTTTTCTTCTTCTTCTTCTGACCACCCAAGACGACTTTTTTTTTCAGTTTAGGGAGGATTTCTTGTGAAGTAAAGGGTTAGCATGATAGCTGTTTTTGTTCTGACGCTTGTTTCAGGGTAGAGGGACCTTTAGTAGTGACAGGGAAAGGATCAGAAGAACTTAGGTTGAATAATGTAATCAGTGGAGGAGGGTTGAGGTTTTCATTATGTAGCGTGCTGATTAGATGAACGAGATGTTAGTGATCACTGTACAGAAGAGCCGTGGTGTACGTATGGTGTGGGAGTGTACGGTGTGAAGGAGTGTGTGGGTGTGACAGCGATAGGTGTGGTAGTGCATTTGTGAAAGTGTGGTGTGTGGAAATGTGTTGTGTGGCATTGTGTAGTGTGATAGATTAGGTCCTGGCGATGTGGGAGATGTGGCCTTTTGGCGTGAAAATGTGTGGTATGGCAGTACCATGTGTAGCAGCGTGTGTGGTGTGGTGTCGCAGTGTGGTGTGTCATTGTGAAGCGTGGTGTAAGGTAGATACAGTTAGTTGTGAAGTGTTAACAACATTTCACGAAGGTTAGAAGTAACTGTTGCAGCCTCACACGCTCTAACATAGAACTGTTATATGTTTGATAGCAAAGCAAATTAATAGTATTTTCCGCTACACAGGGATTGGGGGTGCAGTGGTGTAATCTGAAGCACACTCCCGTCGCAACCGAAAGGTCCTGAGTTTGATAACGCAGGTTGGCCTTGCGACCTTAGTCTGCGCGTGCCTGGAACTGAAAGAGAGACCTAGATGCTTGTCGTAGTCTGGGGGAAGACTGAGATTCGGCAGCAACTGTCTTCCTTAATGACTCTCGTGTAGTTGATAGGCAGTAATCCTAAGTTTTCTGCTTCCTCACAGAAACTTTTACCATCAAAAGTTCGACACTTTCCTGCTGATTAAGGCAATTCAAGGTGTTACATGAAGTATTCTGATGTGGTAGAAATATCAAGGAAACATGGAGAACACACCTAACCCTTAAGGAGGAATGAGATTATCGAAGCAGAACATAATACTGGCAGGGGATATTCTGTGAACTTTTGCTTTTGGCAGTCCTTTCCCTCCAGTCAACCATACAAATTAAAAATGTCAGGGCTCGCAGTGGCTTGGCAGATGATAGAAGAGTCACAGTGGTGGAAGCTGGTCCATCTCTTTTTATGAGAAGTAGGGGCTCCAGGCTCGAAGCGATAGAGGGGAGGGAGGAGGGGGGGGGATCTTCGTGTGCCAGGCCTGGGCTCATTATCATTCTGGCGCTCATGTTCAGCCCTCCAACCTTGACGTTAATTGGCCATCAGTCATCGTTAGTTGGAGCTGTACCGGAGTCTGGAGAGGCCTGGATAGTAAGCATCCTCAGCCTGCCACAGCATTACCTGTGTTGAATCACCGTCATTATTAACAGCAGCAGCAGCAGCAGAAGCAACAACAACAACAACAACAACAGCATCCTAATCCGATATCTCATGATGTATGTGGTGAGCAAATCTAGAGCACAGCTCTTTTAGTTGTTAGAGACAAAGCAGAGAGAGAGAGAGAGAGAAGGAAACCCCAGTTCACACCCACTCATCACCTAAATGTAATCATATGGCGGTAACCAAGATATTTTTCTAGTGTGTCAGCCTTCTTTTGGCGATGTGTGCGCTTGTGCAATGTTTAAACAAATAGATTTTAATTTGAAAAAAGAAATAAACTTTGCAGTGGAGGTTGGCGTCCAGAATCTGATGTTGGCATTTAAAGAATTAGCGAATGGTGCGTAAGATCTACCGGTACTGCTTGATTTGTGTAGTGCAGGAAACAATAGTGTCATTATAAGCAGTCAATTTTGCATAGAGACTAGAAAGCCCGTTCCAGGGGTCTAATAGTTCGCCTACCACACACCAGTGCAAGGGGCTAATATCAGCAAATCTCGAACTTCACCTATTTTACCCATCGTCTCTGCTATCGTGTGGCAGGAATCACATGCGTATCTGATGTCATGGCCTGGAGTGCTTTTAGTATGTGTCATTGTGGCCCTGTGGAAGAACAATGAAAACAGTGATATTGGTAATCAAATGCTTGCTTAATTTCCGTCAACATTACTTTTGTATCTTGATTTTCACAGTGCACTGTAATGTCAAAATTTATGAATTAAACCCACATGTTGACAGTGTATTATTGTGGAGATACAGCCGTTTGGTTCCAACCTGGACCATCTTCAGGTATGAGGAGGTACTGTACCTGAAGAGACTGCAGACCGAAACAATTTTATCTCCACATTAACCACAAATGAAATATGTGGATGTAATCCTTCCATCACTTTTCCCTTCAGTAGTATCTGTAGGGGCTCCCGGCATTGGCATTATCCTGTCAGTGTCATAATAGAAAATGGTGATGTTCACTGCTGGATTACACCTTCCCTGACGTTGGTGCCCAGGCTAGGCTATCGTGGTTCAGAACGCTGGAGGATATGTGAACTGTATCAGTACTCATAGGTCCCTGGAGGCTTGACATGACCGAGAAGCCATTAGTAGCCTCTCTGGGATTCAAAACAGTGTATATGTTATCTGATCTTTACTCTGACAGGCACATTAGACCACTAGACAAGCAGGAACCATGAGTATAATCACAACATTTAAGCGTATGATTACACTGTCTAATATCTTTCACACACCTCATAAGGATAGGAACAGACGCTCAAAGCACCAGGCCATCAACCCTGCCTGTCACCCCAGACCACTAGACCACCAGGCGTACCACAACACGTAATTACAACCGGCAGGTCTCTCATTCACTACCTGCCTCAGATAACATCCACCGCCCACCCTCTCCCTCCCTCTTACCCCCCCCCCCCCCCCCCCCCCCGACCCTCTACGCCCCGGGCAGGTGATTTACTCTTATTCTCGTAGCGTATCAGGCAGGGGATTGCGTTCTCGTGGGCTTAAGATCCATAACACTTCTCATCACGAGTACATTATTTTAGTATGCGGCATCTTAAGTTGTATGTTAATCAGGCAAATGTTATCGTGTTTAATACTGTCTCATAACGCGAAACAAATGTATCGTACGCGGATGAAATGATAGAGACTGATGGAGAGAACTGAGAGATTTACTTAGATCTCAGCCCTAAGAGAGATTAATCCAACATGCCTTGGGATGGTTACCCCGAGGTACAAGGAGGAGGGGAAATACCAATACCAACCCGTCTTAGAATAATGAACTGAGAGATGAGAGATGACTGGATAAATATGGAAGAGCCAGTGCAAGATAGATGTTTCGGTTAGTATATGTGCAGGCATTTTGCGTCGCACGGTGTTGGAGGCGATGGCAGGGTATGTCGATGTTAACCCTTTCTGTACCGGGGTGTTGTTTTCTGTTTGCCTTCTTTTGTCAGACAGTTTTACTCATCTGAGGGGAAATTTCCGCCGGAGGGTTTGAAGTGTTTAAAAATATGATTAGCATTAAGGAAAATCGAAATGACGTAATGTCGAAAATTAAATCCCAAACGATTGAAAGGAAGAGATGCTAAAGATCATTTGTGCCCACCTAAAATGATATGCAGTGCTTTAAAGAATAACATGAACAAGAATATTAACACTTCATACCAAATCCATGATAATGCAGCCCCAGGTGAGGCTCGTCCACCCCACCCCGCCACGGAGAGTCTTACACAACTGTGGGTGTAGCCGGCCCATCACGCCCCTGCCAGCCGCGGGGCCCCTCGCTTAGGTAACGCGCTTCACACTTTAACACACAGCCTTTATCTTAGAGTGACATTCAGCTAGGTTCCAAGGGTCGTAGGAGGCCCATGCCATCTCTTCCTTACCTAACTATCTTATTTCGTGTGCATTTCAACACCTGTTTTACGGTAACGTCCTTATTCTTTCATTTTCGCCACAGTCCAACTGGCAGGCTCTGTAGCACCCGATTATGTTCGTAGTTTCTAAGAAATATGGATAATAAATCATAGAATAGTAAAAAATTTCAAAGATCAGGTGAGACGCAACACCACCGTGTACCACGTGACGCCACGGATGAGAAGCATCTGCATTTACCAGCGTTTTGTTCATCTCGATACGATAACTATTACAATTAATGGACTGTGACCTGCTTTCATGCCTCCCTGTTCCTATTGCTGTGTCCTGCTTAGACTAATTTAAAATTACTGAGATAATAGTGTTAGTATGATATTCCTGTGGCTCAGTGGTTATCCTTTGTACCCCGATCTACAGGGTCCTGAACCGGGGATCGAATCAAGCCGCAGCAAATATTTAAAACCGGATGCTGATAGTATGCCTTTTTATATGCAAGCCTGTCTTGGCACCTGATCACTTTATACAGATGACATATATACAGACTGACACACACGAACAGCCAAAACCAACACTTCCACATAAACTGCTCTCATTTCCTGATTCGCATTTGGTCAGAATGAAGAAGGGAAAATTCTAGCTTTACTTTCCCACCGTGAAGAGGGTCTAGTCTTGCATAGGTGCCGATACAGATGCAGTTATTATACAGGTGGATGAAGGTATTTAGGTAGATATTGAAATGTTTACAGATACTAATACGTAAACAGATACAGATAAACAGAAACCCATTGCTCATACCTATGGCTTATGCATTTAGAAAAACAAACCCATATACAAATAGTTACTCGAATAGATACAGATACTCATACAGATACAGATACCCATACAAATACTGATAGATACTCATGCAGATACACAATCATACAGAAACAGATACTCATACAGACACAGATACAGATACTATTACTTATGTAGATGCTCATACAGATACAGATGCTCATACAGACGCAGATACTTATGCAGAGATACAGTGCTCATACAAATACAGATATTCATAGATATACATACAGATAATCATACAGATAAATACTCATGCAGATGCAGATACTCATACAGAAACAGATAATCATACAGATAGATATTCATACAGATGCGGATACGGTACTCATACAGAAACAGATACTCATGCTGATAGATACTCATACAGATACACATACAGATACTCATACAGATACTGATATAGATTCTCACAAAGATAC
>JAGKTI010042679.1:0-10073 GCA_018397915.1 Birgus latro
TGGGATGCAGGGTGGTGGTGTTTGGTGGCGAGGTGGAATGATTTAGTGGGATAGTGCAAGGGTGAAGTGGGGGTAATTAATTTGTGAGTTGGGGTCCTCGTGTGGTGTGGTGAAGTGAGGAGGAGGTGAGAGGGGAACTGGAGAAGAGGAGAGGGAAAGTGGGGAAGATAAGGGGAAGGGGAGTAAGGTAGATCAGAGGGATGGGGCAGGTTGAGGGAGGGGAATGAGGGGCGTGTGTGGGGACGAATGGAGAGGTAGTGGTGTGGGGTTGTGTGTGTGGGGGGGGGCAGGGTGGAGAGGGGGGCAGGTAACGTGGTAATGATGATGGATACCTCGACTGTGATAAAGCCAGGTTCCATATTTACAAACTTCCTATGAGCTTGAGTTGTATGTAAGATTGTTTGTTTACATTTTTGTCTTTATTCACACAACCACCAGACCCTGCAAAACCAAACTAAAGTGGCTATTAAAGTAAAAACATGCGAAAAACAAAATGATTTCTGATAATAGTGACCTGGTGCGGAGACTTCTCATCCTGGACTCTGGTTAATATCCTTGGTAAATTCGGCCCCTGACAGACTGCTGTGACGTCATGTTGCCTCCTGCTACTGCTGGTTATACTGCTGTGCGGCCCCCTCCTCCCCCGCTGATCATTCCCCTTTTCTTCCACCTCCTGCTATTGCCACTGATATCTCTATGTACCACTCTCAGGACTACCGTATTTTGCTCGTCCGATTGCAATGGTACTTTTAATCTTTTCTTATTCGCCTGTTAAAATGTAATCCGAAAAATGATTTAGAATGCTTTATTACAGAGACTGAATAGCGAGCACGAAATATGAACCGGGCCATATAACTTTCACTTAGTACAGGAAACAAACGCAAATGATGCAACAATTACTTCAAGACAGTTAACACTTAATTCTCAGCAAGGTGTTTGGGGTATGAGAGGAGATAAATTTCCTTTTGTCAAACCATTCTGCGATTTCGTTGCATATTTTCACTCGTAACTAGAACCGCGTCAAGCGAAGACACATTTTGCGTCACTCTTGCCATCTCTAGTCGCGAATTACCTTAGGAGAGAATTTTCACAGCCTTCATTAACCCCTTCAACACGAGAGGCCTTTCCTAAGCTGAATAAATAATCTTAGGTAAGGAAAAATTTAACAAGGTGTCAAAGTAGTGAAAGGGGTAAATAAAAGCAATGCGTCTATTTTTACGGAGCCATATTGCGTTTTCGTTACACTATTCCACTCGTAACAAGACCCTCTTTAACGAAGTACCAAAAAAAGAACAAGAAAAAAAAGGAGAGGAAGAAAATAAACTACGTAAATCGGTAAGAATGCACCATAAACCAAATTCCTTACGGACAATTATCAAGAAATTACATAAAACAACGAGAGCGATTACCGACAAACCCTCCATTACGCGGCCACAGAGAGAGAGAGAGAGAGAGAGAGAGAGAGAGAGAGAGAGAGCGAGCTGCAGTCTATATATACCCTCGTCTGCGCAGTCAACACGTCATAAGGAGCGTACTAAAGAACCGATATACTATAATGCATTTATAATTTTTGAGTGACAGAAGAAAAGTCTGGGTGTTAGGCGAAAGGATGGATGTAATGGGGGGTAATTGGTTCTCTCTTATTAGCGTAAATCAGGGCCAATTACACACACACGCTGGAGGATAGGGGATAGACTTGGCAGTTTAATGCTCGTTTTTGGAGGCAGGGCGGCAAAACATCCGGCCTGGCCGACCTCTCTCCCTCTCTCTTAAAAACTCATCTGACTGAAAGGGTTAAGGTGAATAACATTATTTGGCAGTACAAAAAAATATGGAAAAATATGAAAGGATGATAGTAATACTACTAATAATAATAGTAATAATAATAGTAATATGAATAATAACTAGAATTCTGAAATTGCTAAAGCAATATTCAAAGAACTCCACATTCCAGATGAAAATACTTTTGTTATCACTGTAGACCTAATATTAAGTGAGTTCTGGTACGATTCAAATTTTTTTTTACCGATGTTGACCCGTGACCTTGAGATCCAAGTCAAAGTCATTCATACTATGTAAATCATGTTCACTCATGACCCACTACATTTCCACCGAGTTGGGTCAAATCAGCCAAATACTTTCCGATTTAGCACTCTCAGGCATGAGGCGGCCATTTTGATTTTCCTCAATAGATGAAAAAAGTATTTGTTGGATTTCAGTATCAATAACAAGGTGTACTAGTATATGTTGACGACTACATACGACTCAGTAGTTTTTGTTGGATAGGAGATCAAAAATCGAAAAAAAAAAATAATACAGAGGGCGCTAGTCCCCGCCAGTGCTAGGATTTTTTTTTTTTTTTTGTGTGTGTGTGCGCCAAACGAATCCTGCAACCAAGATACAACACTTCAAATGTCAAATCTCTATCTCGAACGGTCTTGGAATGCCAGCCTTCTAGATCTCTTCGCCCTCCCGCTCGAAAAAAAAAAAAATATCTACAATATCAGTAAGAACACAACAGAATGTGGAGTTCCTATTAACAATACCACAAGGATGAGTCCACACCTACCATTCAATCCGGCAGTCAGGGGAGTCCAAAGGCTAATCAGTTCCCCGCTCAGTGCTTGATTTAGGCAGGCCGACCCGTGGCTTACCTCGCGGCGGGTCACTTTATCACCCATACCCTTATTCACACACTCGGTCACTCCGTCAGCTCCCGAATCAGCCAGTCAGTCCTACCCAATCACTCAGTCAGATCGTTAGGGTTCTTTTATCAGTCAGTTTTAACCAATTGTTTGCTTAGTTATTATTATCATTATTATTTTTACTACTACCATGAAGCCAGACTTACCAATCTTCCAAGCAATCATTACTAATACTACTACAAATATCACTACTACTACTAATATCACTACTACTACTACTACTACTACCACTACTACTACTACTACTACTACTACTGCTACCACTATTACTGCTACCACTACTACCATCACAGTTTGTCAGTCTTATCCAATCATCCAATTCGTTATTCGTATTGTCACTGGTAGTAACGCTTACCAGAATATCAATCTTGTACCCCAGTCCCGAATCAGTCTACAACCTCTGTCCTCCAATCCGGAATCAGCTAATCAATCAGTATCCCAATCCCAAATCAGTCTGTCAATTTCTACCCTTCAGTCCCACATCAATCCATCAAACTCCACATCTTTCAATCCAGAATCACTGTCAATTTGTCCCCTCCAATCCCACAACCAGTCTACCAGCCAATACCCGAGTCCCAAATCAGTCTGCCAATCTCTGCCTCCCCCAATCCCAAATCAGTGTGTCAATCTGTGCCCCTTAACCCCGAATCCCCCCTGCCCCCTCCCCCCTCCCCAATTGGCCATAGATCAGAGTGACGTCAGATTAGGGTGGCATCCCATTGTGACGTGACAGCCGTTGTGGCATCTGTGTTTACCCTCGCTAGTGATCAGCTGTGAAGGGGGAAGGGGGCATTGTGGCATTCTCTCGCCCCCTCCCTCACCCCTCTACCCTCAGCCTCACTCCTCCTTGCTCTCACTATCACCTACCCTCACAAGACTTCCACTCCCCCTCATCCTCACTCCCTTCCATCCTTACCATTTCTCACCCTCACTCCCCCTCAACCTCACTTCTCTTCACCCGCACTCCCCCTCACCCTCACACTCATCCTCAGTACCACAGCACAAATACTCTACTTTATAACCACCACATACGTTACCCTCTCCACTTAAACTTGGCCTAAAGTATAATCTCTCCATCTTGAATGCTGAGCTGTACAAAAATAGTGATGGAGATGGATCCCTTCCCACGGTGGCATAAGTATAAGTAGGTGGCTGCGCTGCCTGGTTTTACAAAGGAGGACATGAAGTGAGGAGAAGAGAGGGAGAAAGTACAAGAAAATGGGAAGGAAATGAGAAAGCAGAAAAGAGAGGTGTGAGGTGGAGATCTGAGGGAATTGTAAGAAAAAGTAAAGAAAAAAGTAAGAGGAGAAAAGAGTAAATTTGAGAACCAAAAGATGAAGTGTGGGATGAAGAGGGAAAATAAGCGTGATTTAGGAAAGAGGAGTGAGATGTGAGGAAAAGGAATGCGTGGGGGAAAGGAATACTGAGGGAAGAGGAATAAAAAAAAAAGTTTAAAATGGAAGAGTGTGGATGGAAAAAGAAAAAAGGTGTGAAGCAGGGATAAGGAATAAGGTCAAATATGAGTAAAAAATAATGGGATGAATAAATAACAGATGATAAGGAAAAACGAATGTGAAAAAGAGATAATTACAAACATGAAAGGAGAAAAGGAAAACGTGAAGGAGATGGGAAGACTGAAGTGAGAAACAATGTAAGAAACGAGAAATAGGAGATGAACTTAGAGATGGAAGAGGGTAAAGAAACGGGGAAATGTAAGGGGAAAAGGGAAGCTTGAATGGGGGGAAGGTGTTCAAATGAGTGAGGGGAGATAAAACTGAGGGGAGGGGGAGAGGCGTGAGGGTGATAGAAGGGGAGGGAAGTCATTTGGTGTTGTTGATTTAAGGGTTCGGGGTGACACCTGGGGGGTGAGGGGTGCGCTGCAATTTACTCTCAGTTGCAAAAAGAAGCTGTTTGCGTTTCTATCAGTGCACACTCAAATATCGATACACTGAACAACTAGCCGCGTCCCAAAAAGCTATTAGTTCGTATATATATCTTTTAACTTACCTGTATATTAATTTTGTTTGTAATTCTTGCCACACAACCAGTAACATCGTTGTAGTTAATATTCCTGAATCTATTTTCCTAGTTCAGCTCTAATAATAACTAACCAATGTAATTATTTTAACAGTCGGCTGTTCCTAGGGCTAGGTTCAAAGGCCAACCGTGGCGAACATTCAAAATTCGTTGCTGGTAGTATGTCCTTTTATATGGTAAGGTATGTGCATGTGCTACGGATTCATATCGATCACATACCCAAATACAGACTGAAAAATACTTAAAATACATTACTCCAACTCTCATGTGTAGCAATCACTCCGGACACCTCTTCTCGCATCGTATATTTGGGTGGCATGGACAAGGTTCGGTCTTGCACATACTGCCTGATGAGTACTCAAGAAACAAGTGGTTATTTTTCCCGTAAAACTAATAATTAACGCTGCTTACTGTACGTTTAGATGTCAATGACAATACGAGACTGTGTAGATCCCTTTACCTAATGGCGGGTCTGTCGTTATTTATGTTACTTCGTTCTAATTATTTTTCTTGGCAATTGTGGCGTGAGTGACGTGTGTAACTTGAGCTGGGGTGACTGAGCTGCAGGAACAAGACTCAGGAAGTGACAGTGCACAAGTGAAGTTCATTGTCACAGCCCCTGCCCCTCCTGACATTACAAAACCATGTCCCCCTCACACACGATCAACCTGCCGGCGCCGTCCTCTGCAATCGCGGGTCAGGTAACATCCCCTCATTACTCTCGGGGATAATATTAATAAAAATATCGCGTAATACCGCCAAGGGTAATTTTTCCATTTCAGCGTCACCGTAGTTGAGACATCGCGGGGCAGGCAGGGAGAGAGGATGTTGGTTGAAGGACGCTTGATCCGTGCCGTAATGAGAGGCCCACACACCGCCGACAGGAAGCTGGTTACGATAATTGTCATCCCGTATGGAGAGGGCGCGAAAAGGAGGGGGAGGGTCGAGAGGATGTGAGGAGGGGGCTCAAAAGGATGTGGGGAAGGGGCTAGGGAGTGAGAGGTTTGTGGGAGGGGGGAAAAGTGTGTGGGTAGGGGGGAAGCGCCTGGGGAAGAGGGTGTGGTGAGGTGGGGAGATGGTATGGGGAGGGGGAAAGGGAAGTGGGGAGGGGATGAGAGGGTGTGGGGACTGGGAGAAAGGGTGTGCGGAGGGGGAGAGAGTGTGGGAAAGGGTAGACACGGTGTGGTGGAGGGGTGTAAGGAGGTGACCCAAGGGGATGTGGAGATGAGGTGAGGGGGAAGCATACGAGAAAGGGAATGGCAAAATAAACTAAGCTACTGAGTGCTACCCTCCCCCGGACAGCAGGAGGGCGAGCTAACATGATTACAGATGTTGCGATTCTTGTCAACTAATTTCACAGAGCCTGAAGGAGGGAAGGAATGCAGGTTGGAGGAGAATAAAATGAAGGTAGAGGAGGGAGGGGAGAGGGGGAGAGGGGAGCAGAGGGGGAGGGAGAGGGGAGAGAAGGAGGAAGGGAGAGAACGCTGAACACTACCTTCAACCAACAGCCGGTCAGGGAAACCAGTATGATTACAAATTTTATTCTGTTTTATCTCCTGCCGATCCATTTGGTAGAAGTGGGAGGAGGGAAGGAATTTAGGGTTAAAAAAATAGTAAAACAGAGAGGAGAGGGAGCACTTACAACACAACCCTCAACCAAACAGCTAAGCCAACATGATTACAAACCTCTCTCTCTCTCTCTCTCTCTCTCTCTCTCTCGTCGACTCATTTGGCAGAGCTAGGTGGGAAGGTTTTGGAAAGGCTGATAAAAAGCCTGAAGGAGAGAAGGGACTGTATTTTCGTCGGCTAAGGAAGCTCCCTAACACCTTCTCCTAAGCGATTTATTTTGTTTACCATACCTTACTACCCTATTCCGTGTTATAAGAATTCTTCAGACACCGCCATACTCTGCATAGATAACGTGCAAAACGATATTAACCAACCACATCCAAAAAATAAATCGCTAAGGAAGAGGCCAAGGAATAGCTGTTAAAAAAGGAAAACAAGACAAGAATGATAAGGGGGAAAAACAAAGCACCGAAACATTACATGGAAAAGGCACAAAAGATATTAAGATGAAACTCACTAGATAAATCGCTAAGGAAGAGGTGTTTGAAGCCTCTGTGGGCCATATTCCTGTAAATTAGTTACAATTCTTTATAAATACCTACAGAGATTTGCTTATCATGTAAATAAGAATCATTTATACACACTTATGAACTTGGTTATCCAGTAAAGTGGCTCGGATCTTTTATACATACTTTTGAGTAAATTGGTTAAGATTCTTTATAATTACTTACGGAGACTTGGTTATCCAGTAAATTGGCTCGAATCCTTCATAACAACTACCTCTGTTATAACTACAATCCCTGCTATAACTACAATCCCTGCTATAACTACAATCCCTGCTATAACTACAATCCCTGCTATAACTACAATCCTCGCTATAACTACAATCCCTCTGGTTCGCATCGGTACTTAGACAAACTCATTCCGTCGCCTCTATTTACCCGCGGCCTGTCATCTGCCTCCCTCCCTCCCACTTTATCAATTACGGAAGCCGCCTGGACATAGAGGCCGCGATTGGAACACCGGATGCGACACACACACACACACACACACACAAACACACACACACACACACACACACACACACACACACACACACACACACACGAAGGCTGATCTGACAGAAGGTAGGGTATGTCAGAGGTACAAACAGGGAACAAAAAATTCACCTATACTTTTTCACTTCGTCTACTTCACACTCTGGGCACGTCCGTCACTTTCCTCCCCGACGCATCATATCCAGGAGTCACTTATGGGCAGAGAAACATAGCAAGTGTCTCTCATCTCAGGAAGGTCAGCTAGCAGAGGGAAGTGAGAAGCAGAAAAGGTACAATATGAGACGAACTTTTTCCCTTGATTGGTTTTATTGGGCGACTTGAAGATCGACGAATGTTGGCTATACTTCGTCCATTTTACCTTGGCGGGAATTTTCGTCCTTTCATCGCTGGCAAAAACAAGATAATATTACCATTCTGTTTCCTTTTCACAGCACTTCCTCGTGACTTTAGTTCTTTCATCTTAACTTGGTCCAGATTTTCGTCCTTTGGGAGCTTATTTCACGTAGCTCAACGGTAAAATAAGATAATACTACGGCTCCAGGTTCTTTCCATAGCACTTCTTTATGACTAGCCTCATAATCTTGTGTTAATCTGCAGTTACGAATCAGCACTCAACAGGGAAAGACGATTTTAGGCAACGGTAGGGTAAAATGGTTATAGCATCATATTTAGCTTTACTCTTGTTACAACTCAGCATTCACGATGGCGAGATGGCAATTTTAAGCGAGGTTAAAGTGAACAGGGTATAGTTTGAACGCCATTCCTCGTCCCACGAAATCACGCTGGAAAAAATATGTATAGAATTTACTTTACTTCTTCAATGTCCTCCAATATATCGTGATTCATAGCAGTTTCTTAAAGGTAGAAAAACGGGGTCCACAGATTGAGAAAATTAATAACGCCATTTTTCAAGCAATAAAAGAATATTCAATCGGTAGGGAAAAGAAATCAGTCTATGCAGTCGAAGTGGAGAGGAGGTGGGGAGATGGGGGGAGGGGAAAACTGGTGGGGAGCTGTGGGAGGGGGATATTGGCGGGGAGCTGTGGGAGGGAGATATTGGTGGGGAGCTGTGGGAGGGAGATATTGGTGGGGAGCTGTGGGAGGGGGAACTTGGTGGAGGAATGATGGGAGGAGTGACTCTGGTGTTGGAGGTGGAACAAAGTGGGGGGAAAGGGGAAAGTAGAGGGACCGACGGGGAATCTAGTGGTGGGGGAGGAGGGATCTTGTGGGGAGGGGGAATTTGGTTATGGGTGGGGGGAATCTGGTGGTGGGGGAGAGAGAATCTGGCGGTGGGTAAGGGGAGAATCCAGTGGAGATGGGGGCTATAGGGGGAAAGAGGGGAAAATCAAGGAGAAGGGGACACTCTTTGTGCGAGAGGTGGGACTCTTGTGGTGGCAAAGAAGGGGGAGGTTCGAGTTCTGGTATGGAGAGAAGGGGAGGGTTCTACTGGGGAAGGGAGTGAGGGTTCAGACAAGGGGATTCCGTGAAACAAAGTTGGCTCGCTCAATAAACCAAAGCCGGAGTTATTGTTCACTTTAGCCGCGTATAAATCCAAAGGCGGTTCTTGTTCGTGGCCATATTTCTGCAGCGGCAACAACCGAACGCCGTGATGTATGGCGGGCGAATATATTATGCATCCGACTGAGTATTTGCCGACCGACAGACGTAACCCGAAAGATGACGAGGAGGGGCGAGGGAGGGAGGAAGAAGGAGGGAAGATGGGGGGATAGAAGAGGTATGGGAGAGTGAGGACGGAGAGGGAGAGAAGAGAGGGACAGAGGTAGCGTGGGAGTGGGGAACGGAGAGGGGGATAGAGAGAGTTTGAGGGGAGAGTGGGCAGAGAAGATGTGGGAAAGGATAAGGATAGAGAGCCAGAGGGGGTGTGGGGATGAGAAGGGATGGATAGAGGACGGGGGATGGGGAAGTGAGGATGGAGATAGAGGGTAAGGATGGATGAAGAAGGCATACAGTCAATGTTTACCTGGTCACAATTTTTCCCCAGAATACGACACGCAACAATCCAATTCACGTACAGGTTCCTAAAAGTTCTGTTTGGTGGAGAATGGACGGGTGAAGAGGGAAGAGAGAGGAGGGGCTGAAGAGAAGGGACGGGAAAGGAGAGGTGAGAAAGGGGAAGGAATAGGGGACAAAGAGATGAAAGGGGGAAAGGGTAGGAGTGGAGAGCTGGAAGGGGCAGAGATAGGGGGCGGTGAGCTGGAGGGGAGTGAAAGCAGGGGGCGGAGAAGTGAGAGAGGAGAAGGGTAGGGGGCGGAGAGGTAGGGGTAGAGGGAGTAGGGAACGGAGAGGTGGGGAAGGGGTAGAGGAGGTAAGGGAGTAACATAAGTGCACAAAAGAGGTTTGCGTGGGTGCCGGTGGATTTACGAGTTTTGATAAATTCTTAAGTGAACGTCAAGAAGGGTGTGTGTGTGTGTGTGTACATATATAAAGGCGGGCTGGAGGCGACGCAGGCAACGGCGTCTTTCACTCCTACAGGACGCCCAATTTATTAACCCCGTATTGCAATATTGAAAGTAATGTGCGGAGAAAAATAAAGACGGAAGAAACGGCGATCCGATTTCCTAAGAGTTACGGGGATGATATTTCTTTTCCTTTCCTTTTTTATCTTTATATATATATATTTTTCCGAGGTTTTGCTATACTGAGCTGAACTGAAATGAAAATGGAATCCTGTTATCCTTGCCTT
>JAGKTI010042680.1:0-10072 GCA_018397915.1 Birgus latro
ACAAATGAGGAAGTGAAGGAGCGTTGTGGTGTGGTTGAGGACGTGATGGGAAGCGTTAGGAGAAACACGTTAAGGTGGTTTGGGCATGTGGAGAGGATGGAGAGTGAAAGATTGACGAGGAGAGTGTATGTGAGTGAGGTGGAGGGGGCGAGAGGGAGGGGGAGGCCGAGGATGAGATGGAGGGATGGAGTGGAGAGGTATATGAGAGAGGGGGGTGTGAGTTGGGAGCGTGGTAGTGAAATGGCAGGGGACAGAGTGACATGGAGGCGACTTGTTTGTGGCCACCCCGTTCGGGATTGAGGCATCTGGCAATAGATAGATAGACTACTTTATTTCCTTAATTCACAGTTCAGTTCTCATTTTACATGTTTTAGAATTGCTGCTTTATATTTTTAGTTCACATGCTGATTCTTATTCCTTTTTTTTTTTTTTTTTTTTTTTTTTTAATAGAATTACTATATCTGCAGGTCCTCCCCTAGTTATGAATGGTCAACTTACAAACTTTCATTCTCAGGAATTTGTACTTGCAGTAAAATATTTAAGAAATTATGTGGAGTTACGTAAGATATTCAACACTAATATAAAACAGGCTTTGTGTTAATGGTTTTGCCCAACTGTAGGCAAATGTAAGTGTTCTGAGCACGTTTCAAAGGCTTGGTAGGCTTGGCTAGGCTGTAATGCTTGGTTGGTTAGGTGTATTAAACGCATTTTTGACTTGCCAAAAAATCGACATGACCATTTTCTCGGAATGTAACCCGTTCGTAAGTATGGGAGGACCTGTACTGTATTTTTATTTTTAGTTCGTATTCCATTTTTCACATATATAATTTTGTTTATTTATGTAGAATTGCATCTTTATTTTCCCGCCCACAGGGTAAGACTATCCATTTCTGTCATCACCATTAACATTGTCAGCAATAGCCAGCATTATCACCAGCATCATCATCCTCAGCCGTTTCATTCAGTCATCATTACTGTACCTAAGGACGAATTCCCCTTGCATTGTGTGCTTCATCTTAACTCTCCTGTGAAGAGGTTGAAGAATGATTAGAACAGTGAGTCGAGCCCATTGAAGTGGCCCATATAGTCATCCACACACCATTCAGGCCCATGGAATCCTGGCTCCATTTCTTTAGCCATACCATAAACACTTAATTTTTTATTATTACAGTCACCGCTCGCTTAACGCAGGAACCTTGTACGCTATAGCTTCTGTTTTATGAAAATTCTGCATATTAAAGGGTTTCATGGTACCCAAGCCCAAATGGAAGTGGTTGTGGGCTTGCTGGGGGAAGGTGGAGTGGAGTTCTGAGGCAAAAAAAAAAATTCACACAGAGCTCATGTGCAGCCAGACTGAGGGGAGAGGGTAGGCTTAACTGGGGCAGGAATGCTTAGTGGACTGTGACGACACTCCACGCTGACACGTGACAGCCTTACATCATTGGCTGATGCAACCCGTTGCATGACTATCACTAGCCGTGTTATGACCCTCCTTTTCTGCGTTATGACCGTTTGAACCATAATTTGGGGCCTCTCGCAGCGTTATCTGTATTGTTGCAGCGTAGTACAGTTAAAATAAAAAACAGCCATCTTCCTCCAACTGCGTCATCTCTATCATTTTTGCATTGTGACCATTTTTTGGCCACAGATTTTGCCTTCTGTGTTATGTGAGTTTCACGCACTGGGATCACGTATTGTGCAAATCGTAACTGTATTACCATTATTATTATTACTACTACTACTACAGTATTATTGTTTTGTCATAGACATAAAATATAATGGAGAGAGTGTATTGAAATATTTGTTGGAAACAGCAGTTTCAACATTGTGGATGGTTGAGGTTAATACCAGTGGAGCAGAATAATGCTGGTAATTGTTTGTGCCTCTGTGAGTAAAGGTGAGTCAGAGTTAGGGCAGAAACTGTTATTGTGGGTTAAGGCTGCTGAGTGGTTTTGTTGCAATCCCAGGCTCTATTAGACTTGAACCCAGTGGATGGCAGGAAACCAGGCACTTAAACTGGTCACTTTGAAAGAATTCTGGTGTTGATATTGTATTGCATTAAGTGTGTAAGTATGTTGGTGTGGGGGGTTGTGGTGCTGTGTGGACATAATGGATTGCTTGTGGGTTGTATGTAATGTTGGTAATGTCCAGTAGCAGGTAAGGGTGATGGCTGCATTGTTATCTGGCTAGTTCCACTACTATCTCTCTGGGTAGGGTGGTGTCTTATTGTTGAATGTCAGTGATGGGCCAGTTGATTGCAGGTTTTTAGATGGTGGCTGTGTTTGTGAAATGTTATGTTGGAGGAAGGAGGATGGATGTTTTTGAGAATGTTGTGTTGGATGGATGTTTGGTTTTTGGTTTTGTGATGATGCAAGAGTTACAAGGATTGGATGGGTACAGTCCTTGAGCTTGTCTGCCTGAGGATGTTAGCCAACTATTTTTTATCAGTGTCTTCGATGTTTATGTGTAAAATTTCGTGTGTCAGGCTATGCCTGGGTACTTTGTGTGTGTGTGTGTGTGTGTGTGTGTGTGTGTGTGTGTGTGTGGTTCTTGATGTTTTTTAAGCCATCTTGAATGAACTGTCAACTAGGAGAGGTAGCTACAAGGTGGATTAGTTTTAGATCAGAATCCTTGCCAGGAGTCAGACACAGGATTATAGAGGTTAATGGTCCTGAACATTAACTTCTCCATGCTTCAGAATGATGTACAAAGACTGATGTTTGCCTGTACTCTGTAAGATGCAGAACTATTGAAAGGTTTTCATTTTTTGAGAACAGGGATGAGGACTGATTCCTTATAGATATTGGGGATTTGATTGCAAGTACAGAAGTAGATTTCCTTTAGAGCATTTATAGCTGTGTGGCCGAGCTGTTGTAAGTAGATACCTATATTTGCAAACTTTTTTTTTTTTTTTCTAATAACTTAACTGTACTTGCCAGGGTGCAATTTTTTATGGGTTTGTGTATTTGCAGCTTGTTCTGTAGTCGTTAATCAGGCTCCTTGCTTGGGAGAGTTCCGTGGCTGTTCAGTAAGGTGGTAGGTTTTTGGATGTGTGGATTACAGCAATAAGAATTGTTACTTCAGTATAAGGATACCTTCGTTTCATTCTCATTACTGGCAGGCAAGTTTATTCACTGAAGGGGAAGCTTCTCATAGACAACATTACTAATGGGAGTGTGGTCTGGGGGTACACTGGATGGTAACTATACCTGTATTACCAATTGATACCGGATGGTCAATTGGATTAAGGTGCTCCAACTAGAAGGTGCCTAAAATGGTTTACATCTTATGGGCAAGCGAGACTGGTCACCTTCACCATAAATGTCTGAGCTGAGTACTGTAGTCAGGTCCTGGGCCTGTATGTCCTGATAGGGCGGAAAAGGAATGGATGATGGATGGAAGGAATTTTCCAGAATTTTATGTTGTATTTCTTTGATCAAGGTTGTCAAAGTTTTCCAGCTGTCTTGCTTGCATATTTTAATCAGTTCATGGGAGGTGGTGTTTAGGTTATACAAGTTTTATAATCTTGCTGGTGTGGGTTGAATGTCTCTAAGCCTTTGCATAAGTAGGAGACCACTGGTATTTTCTCTGTTACATGTGTCTTTGCATAGTATTGTTATTGTTGCTTAATCCTGGTCTGTGGCCAAGCAGACCCATTGACCACAGGTAAGCAACTGCTTTTGTGGGATGTAGACAGCTCCATGCCAGGGTCACATCTGGACCTTTTCCATGGTGAGGTGCAGGGAAATACGATTAGGTTTGACTAATGGATGGATGCCACAGCTGCTTTGCTCCATCCAGGGAACACAGAGCTATCATGTGTAGGCTTCTTGTCAGTGCCTGTACAGTAGTATGGAAAAATGATTGGTGAAGTTATTGTAAAGAATATGAAGCCATGAAAGCTGTTGTTGATAGGGTAGAGCATGTGCTAAGCTGGTACAGTCTGGTCATTTGGAGAGAAATGTTGTAGATTGGGTAGTGGAAAGGGTTTGGTATGTACTACCGGTATAGGAGTGAGTCTGAAGACTGGTGAAAGTGTGTTAAGCCAAGAAAAGGTGATTGGATATGGTACATTGAGTGTGACAGGAAATGAGGTATGGAAGTTGAAGAAGCTGAGACACTGGCAAGGGATCAAAATTTGTATTGTCATTGTTGTTCTTATTTTTGTTGTAGCCCCAGGCCCATACATACCTCTCTGCCTGCTATAACCCCCTCCCTACCATACCTCCCTGCCAATTGTACCCCTTTGCCTACAGTACTGCCTGCCCACTGTCCTTACTTGCCTACTGTACCTGCTTTGCAACTTGCTTACCTCCCTGCCAGGCCACTTGCCTCCTACCTGCATGCCTCCCTGCCTCGCTACGCACCTACCTCTATACCTATGTACCTCCTACACATCTCCCTATCTCCCTGGTTGTCTACCTACCTATGTTTTTATCTACCTACCTGCTTATCAACCTTCCTGACTACTTCTTTACCTACCTGTCTGCTTGCCTCCCTGCTTATCTACATAACTCCCTTCCCACATCCTTACCTACCTACCTACTAACCTCCCTCTCTCTCTCTCTCTCTCTCCTCCTCTTCCACACCAAAGCCAGCATCCTATGGAATGACCTTACAGGGACAGTTGCATGCCTGTGGTTGATGGGTCTGATCAGCTAGACAGATTGGGGTTAATTAACAACAGCAGCCTAGCCCCACATGGTTGGAAAAAAAGGCATGGGGTGATGACTTATTTGTTGTTATTGTTATTATTGTTGTTATTATTATTGTTGTTATCATCATCATCATCATCATCATCATCATCATCATCATCATCATTATATATTTTATTAGATGGATAGACGTTTATTAAAAGTTCATTTTCTCCCTCTGAAATATTTTCCACTTTTCCCCAAGCTGTAGTAGCAGTTGTGGTCCCAGGCTCATCTGAAATGGGAATTCAGTGGACTGCATGCTTGAAGTTGATTGTGTGCCATCTTCCTTTCTGGGAATAAGGAAGTTCTTGAGGGGCGTTCGTATAATCAGGGAATTGAGCCACACAGATGACGTAAGATAGATCAGTTCATCTTCGGCCACATGTAGGAATAGTTTTACTTGTTGCATCACCAGGCACATCAGAACATGAACCCAGTGGACAGCAGCCCAGAGTATCTGTAGTTCACCATTCTCCTGTTGGGGGATAGGGATGGGATTGAGGAACATTTATATAATCAGGCAGCTCCTCCATGTGGTTGTATCAGTGCCACCACTAGAAGGCATCCCTCTCCAGCACCAGTATTATAGGGGTTAATTAAGGTCTATAGACCTGAGAATATATCATAGAAACTTTTTATTTTTCAGGGGCCCGCAGTACTGCTGCTGCTTCTGCTTCCAGAGTTCCTGGTGCTGCTGGTGTTCTGCTGCATCAATCTTTTTGCCATGGCCAGGGGGGGTGGGGCACTGGCCACTTTTAATCTCCAGAGGAACACCCTCTGACCAGCCAGAAAACTTCACTGAACCACTGCATAACTGTCTTGGCCACTCCAATCTTCATTCCTCAGTTACACCCCTGCAGCTACAACTACTACTCCTACTGTCAACCTTCTGAGATATATGAGTTGCACATTTTTTAGTCTCTCCACCTTGACTTGGCTGAGATTTTTGTTCTTTGGCAGCCTAATTCTCATAGCTCAGTTGCAGAATAAAACTAGGATAACAATACTTGGCTCTGCATTCCAGTCCATATCACCTTTAAGCCAAGTTATGTGGAGAGAGTATGTAAGCAATTGCCCCCCCTACTTAGGATATTTTTATTGAGAATTCCTTACCCGACCCTTGGGTGGGAAAAGGAGATTGGACTGATGATGACTTTAGATGGTGATGATAATTTTGATGATCAGCTCCATGACATAGGCCATTGACCATGTGGCAGATTATTCCACCACTATGGTATATAAGGCCACTCACATCACCAAGGTACCGTACTTACTTTACATGTTAATCAACAACAAAGACCGGTGGTGATGATGATACGGTGCCAGGAAACAGCCCCTGTCACTATCAGGTTGGCAGCTTAGCATCTGTACTGTTCACAAGGCCTAATAAAATCTCAAGCTGATAAGTCTTCATTGGTGAAATGGGAGAGCAACTGTCTTTATTCAACCCAACACCAGATGGTTTTCTTCAGCTGAGAGTGATTCTTGGGGGTTTAAGAATAATAACGATCTTTATTTTTCACACTTTTTTAGTCTATACTCAGATGTGATAGTTTTTTCACCTTAATGGCCCAGGTTTTTGTCCTTTTACCAGCTTTTTTTTGCATGTAGGTCAGTGGTAGATCTGCATCCTCCATACTCCAGGTGTACATCCTTTCTATTGCACTGCTTCATGAGTAGCATTATTTTGTTTGCTACACTGTTACTGAGATGGTAATTGTAGGCTAAGTTAAAGTAACAAGAGCATTATAAGCAAATTCCCCAGATATACCAGTAGTAGATAAAGTTCTGCAACCTTTCCGTTGCACATTGTGATTAGCATCAATTTGCTTGCTAAAATATTGCAAAAACTCTCCATGATTTCAAGTCGATAAACAGATTGGTAGGTACACATAGGTAGAAAGAGAGAAAGAGAAGCACATTACATAGATGCATTGCCGAATAAATAGGTGGTAGATATATTAGTAGAATTTTTGAGACAGACAAAAGTTTAGAATTATGAGATAGTAAGGTTCCCCAGATAATCTTTGATGCCTTTGATTGTCAGTGCAGTATTTCTCTCAGTTGAAGAATGTCTGGTGTTAATACAAAGAAAGTGGCTTGTCTTCTTTGTGGCTGTGGTGATTTCCTAATATCATTTGTTAGCAAGTCTTTTATGCCACTGAGAAGACATCCCAGTGAATTACGCCTGTGATTATTGATTAATTATTAGCAATATGTAATTACACAATGTACAATGGACACAAAACAGTTTATAGCCTGTGGTCTGCCCAGTGTTTCATTTCAAGCGCTTCAGATTAGCTTACTGGATTAGCATACTGTACTGGTAAATATTGCAGTCTTCCAAATATGATGATCAGTTTTCCAAAAACCTCCACGTATCAATATACATTTTTATTTAAATTACCCTTTAGCATTTTCTGTGTTTGAGATTATTCATAGAACTTTCTGATATCGCTGCTGTGTTTTCAGTTTCAGTCACCCACACCAGTTGACCCTGTGATGTAGGCATTGCTCATTGTTTACAAACCTCAGCCATGTGCAGCCAGCTCCCCATTATATTCAGCAGTACCAAGAAGAGCAATTACAATGTGTTTAACATCAAACAGAAATTGGAAGTGCTTAAAATTTTTTGCTAAAAGTGTAAACCTAGTGACAAGTATGGTTTAGGATTGACTGTCATTTATTACATAAGGCAGCGGAGTAATATATAAGTTATTAAAGTTATATTCCAGCAGTAAGAATGATCAGTCCACTTCTGAAAAATTAATCCCATTAAAACCAAATCAAAGTGAAACGATTACAGTTCTGTGCTGGCGGTAAATGAACAGAAAGTCCACATCTAGAGAATAAGCCCCAGTAAAGTTATTTCTGTATGAAAAATAATTGTTGCATTGTTTGCTGCCTTGTAGCATGGCTCCAGGTCCCTGCGCTGCTCATTGTGTTTTCATGAGTTGGGGGATAATTTAAGGGGGCGGGGATCACTGACAGCAGACACAACCCGTCATTGTGTGTCACTCAGATATCAATTACAACATCAGTATGTGTAGGGCTTTGGAATTCTAATGTTTACGAAGAGAAGGGGGTCACGCCACCATGTGTGTGCCTGGTTTTATGTTATCACCAAGTGTAGCAAATTATATCCTGGGTAACAAGAAGCCACTTGGCTTGTCACTCAGTGTAGTCACAAGATGTCCACCTTGCATAAAATTCATCAAACCTGTTTATGAGGTGGGAAGAGTCTCCATTAGTAGTAAAATCGATTCTCAGTACCTCCTGCTGCCAGCTGAACTGAGAGGAATTAGACATCTTCGCCATATTCAGATACAGCAACTAAAGTTACATGCAACAACTGGACAGCCGTTGCTGCCACAGGCTATAACATGTGTACCAAGACCCCTGTCCTGAGCATGAACAAAAGTATGTAGACACTTCTTTGCCAGCTGTAGCAATGGAAGGTGTTATTTGAGATATTTTATATGGTGTGGACTGCAGACTGAAGTTAATGTTCTTTCATGGTCCACCATCCTTCTTTCAGGGGATTGTAAGGGAATTGAGGATGTTAGTATATTTTGGCAGTTGCATTGCCATATGAAAGTATTTGTTGCAAGCACCAGTTAAAAGAGTCTGGGAAGAAATATTACGGTACTCATTTAAATGGTCATGTGGGTGAAGTATCTCAAGGTTATGAAGGAGTCCATGGAGGATGTGCGTATGGTGTGAGGAATGCGGAAGGGGAAAGAATACTCGAGTTTGGGGAGGCTATGGACATGATTGTGTGCAACACACATTTTAGGAAAAGAATCAGCCGGTTGATTACATATGAGTCCGGGGGAATTAGTAGTCAGATAGATTATTTTCTGGTCAGGAGGGTTGATAGGAGATTATTGAGGGATGTTAAAGTTATAGGAAGCGAGGAGTGTGTGCAGCAGTACAAACTGTTGATTTGTGACATGGTGCTTAAGGATCGAGTGATGAGAAGGAGGACATATGTACCTAGGAGGAAAATATGGAAGCTGGGAAACCAATCAGTAAGGGATGCCTTTTATAGTGAGATGAGGAGAGTGGTGGCTGAACAGGAAGCCGTAGATAGAGGCGTTAATGAACAGTATAGAGCCCTTAAGAACAACCTCTTGAGAGTTACCGATACAATATGCGGTTGGACAAGTGGCCCACTAAGACATAAAGTAACTTGGTGGTGGGATGAGGGTGTAGAAGCTGCAGTTAAGGAGAAAAGAAGGTTTTTCCGGGAATGGAAGAATGGTGGTAACAGGGAGGAGTACTTGGCTGTCAAGCGCAGGGCTAGAAGAGAGGTATACAGGGCGAAGTCTGAGTCACAGAGACTTTTACTTGATAATCTAAATCATGGAGAAATGAAAAATATGATTTTTAGGGTGGCAAATCAGGTGAAGAGGGATAATCGGGATATTGTAGGTGAGCAGTGTGTGAAGAATGATGATGGAAGGGTGGTGGTGAGCAGTGAGGATATTAAAGATGCATGGAGAGAGCATTATAGCCGATTGTTGAATGAGGAGTTTGATTGGGATAGAGAAGGTTTGGAGCCCGCTGATCCAGTGTTTGGCCCTTGGCCTTTGATTGACGCTGCTACTGTGAGTGAGGCAATAGGCAGGATGCGGGTGGGGAAGGCGGCAGGCGTGTCTGGGTTGACTGCTGAAATGTTGAAGGCCTCAGGAGATACTGGGGTGAGTTTAGTCACTGACCTGATAAATAGGATTATATATATGAGTGTGTTGTCCCAGATGATTGGCTGAGGAGTGTAATTGTAAATGTGTACAAGGGAAAGGGTGATGCCCTGGAAAGGGGAAATTACAGAGGTATAAAGCTCTTAGATCAGATAATGAAAGTAATGGAGAGAGTTCTAGAAGGTATGATTAGAGAAAGAGTGAATATCGATGAGATGCAGTTTGGGTTTATACCAGGCAGGGGGACCACTGATGCCATATTCATTGTTCGACAGCTTCAGGAAAAATATATTGGCAAGAAAAGGGAATTGTATTTTGTTTTTGTTGATTTGGAAAAGGCCTTTGACAGAGTCCCTAGAGAGGTGGTGAAGTGGGCAATGAGAAAGCTAGGGTTGGAAGAGTGGCTGGTTAGGGTGGTTATGGCCATGTACATGGGTGCTCGCACCCAGGTAAGAGTGAATGGAGCTTTGAGTGATGAGTTTTCCGTGAATGTTGGTGTGCATCAGGGGTCAGTTTTGAGTCCCTTGTTGTTTATCATGGTGCTTGAAGCCCTCTCACGTGACTTCAGAGATGGACTCCCATGGGAGATGTTGTATGCTGATGATTTGGTGTTGATTGCAGAGAATGAAAAGGAGGCGGAGGAAAGATTTAAGAAGTGGAGAGATGGTATGG
>JAGKTI010042681.1:0-10072 GCA_018397915.1 Birgus latro
GATGCATGAGGAGTTGTACTCACCATCTGGGGAGCAGGAGCACTGACAGCCTGTGGAGGAGAATTCACCATCTGAGGGGGACTAGTGATCTGTGAAGGAGGACCTGTGCTGGTGGGGATGGCACCATCGTGAGCCTGTTGGGGAATGAAGGCTGCATTTGCCTCCTGCCTCCGATACACTGGGGCTGGTGCTGAAAAGGTTTGTCCCAGTTGGCGATTGCGTGGCTGATACTGCTGCTTGGGATACTGCTGCTGGTTAGGGTACTTGTTGTACCTCTTCCAGTCAGGTTTCTGTGTATTCTGCCCGTGGTCCTTCTGTGGTTTGTTTGGACCTTGGCGATTATTCTGAAAACGGCCTTGATGCTGGCGTTCAGTCTGAGATTGCTTCGCAGACTTGGCAGCATCTGTCCTGTTCCAGGACTGCTGCTTACGATTTTCGTACCCGTACGCACTAAAGAAAGCATCAGCCTTTTCCACCATTTGGTTTGCATCTTTCACTTTGGACATCTTGAGCTGGGCCATAAGCTCAGCAGGCCACGACTTTTCCAGCTGTGTGCGCAGCACGAGGTTGATCATTCCCTCTTGCGTGCTGGGAGTCTCGTCCTTCTCCATCCACTCGCCTAAGTATGCCGTGAGACAGTCAAGGAACTGAACAGCTGTCTCCTTTTCCTGGAGACACGCCATCATGAACTGATTCCTAGCATGATCGATGGTAAGACCGTACACTTTGATGACTGCGGTCTTCATCATCTCGTACGTGAGATTATCTCCGCGAATTCTGGGGAGAATGTCGAGGGCAGGGCCCTCAAACAGGCTAAGGTAATGAAGCCGCTTAGCTGCCTCATCCAGATCGTACAGCTTTGCCATGTCTTCGAAACGAGCTATAAATAGCTCGATTCGCTCGCCTTCCTTGTAAGAAGGAAGCTTGAGACGAGGAGTTGCTAGAAAAGGTGCTAACTGAGCAGTAGTGGAGCTTGGGTTAGCTGCACCCAATGTGCCTGAAGCCAAGGAGTCTCGCTTCAGCTTCAGCACTTCAAGCACGCGTTTACGTTCTCGCTCTCGTTCCTCGCACTCGCGCTCCTTCACACGTTCCTCGTACTCACGTTGTTCATTCTCATGTTCGTGCTGAATTTTCCACTCTTCACGGGCAGCATTCTCGCGTTCGCGTTTCTGCTCGTAATTGCAGCGCGACAGGACATAATCTCGAATTTCCTGCGGGTTAGTAAGCCCCATATCCTTGGCTTCTTGCATGTATGCACTGGATTCCATCATGCTCAGATTAAGACTGAGTGACTAAAGTAAGACTGATATGCTGTCTGGTGTGCAGCAGTCTGCCTAAGTAAGAGTGAGTGAGTAATTTGGTAATAATTCCAAGCTAGGAGTTTATCCTGGAATGAGGTCGCCAGATGTCAGGGGGAAAATGTAATATTGTATAATTGGAGTATACAATGTATAGCTATGTGTGCTAGGAATGACCATCGAGTCATTTATTACGAGAGAATAGACTCGTGAATTCAAGTAGTGATTTCACTTTTATGCTGGCTTACTTCGCCAATTCTTTAGAGTCGAGAATTTATAGACTTTCTCAACGGTACACAGCAGAGACTAGACGCTCAAGTAGGCTGTAATATTGTACCGTTGGCCTCTGAGAAAGTTAGTTTCTCCCCTTAACATTCAAATAATAATAATAATAATAATAATAATCATCAGGATCTTGGCTGAGCCAAACTCCTAGCTAGCACAGCGGATTTAAGGATTGATGCCAAAAGCTGGCCTAAGTACCAGTCGTGATTAATATAAAGAGTTGTGCTAACGTGGAGTAGCAAAAGTGTACTAAATATGTAGGGAAATTAAACACGACTGTTACATTTAACAAAGCTCAAGAAAACGAACTGTAAATTTACTGAATACAAGAAAATAAATTTAAGTTACATGACTCCAATTCAAATCAAGAAAGGGAAACGCACTCACTCAAACACTCAGACAAACAGCTAAATAACCCAAAAACTTAATCTTAGGAAAACAAAAGGATATACTATTCGGTATAGAAGACCGTGCTGCAGTCGATCACCAATCTGATGGGAGCTTCGGGAATACACGCCGATACAAGCTGAGATCTGAAATCGCTAAGAAAAGTGATCACTCGAGCTATCGTAAAGCATAACCGCATGCTCTGTGACTAGAAACAGACTGGCTATGGTTTTGAGTGTCCGAGGTGAGGAGCGTGTGAAAGGGTGTGGCCGTGCAACGGCCAGGGAGGCGGAAGCGATAATTCAGAAATTATCGCTCAGAGGAATGCACCGTCTGCACATAAAAACAATAACTCGCGAAAGAATGACGAAAGTTTTGACAACTTGATGCGAATATAAGTACGCGAGCGGACGGTTGAGAGAATGAGCGAAATCTCGTGCATTTCAGAATCATTCGTTGCTCCCGCAAAATCACTCGATGTCACAATTTACGTCACATAATTTTACGATGTAGAAAATTCGT
This sequence comes from Birgus latro, assembly GCA_018397915.1. Lineage (NCBI taxonomy): Eukaryota > Metazoa > Arthropoda > Malacostraca > Decapoda > Coenobitidae > Birgus > Birgus latro. The sequence continues at coordinate 2,493 of JAGKTI010042681.1, forward strand.
GACAGAGCCATCTGACCGTGCCATGTGCATTATGGAGGTTACTCTCTCGGTCATGGAGGCATGCATTCCTTTCTCATATCCTTTGACTAATGCAAAAAAGCCTTGATTTAATCATGCTTGTTCCAATGCTGTCCACAACAAGAAGGTCTATAAAAAGTGTCAAAGCCAACCAACCCCTGACCTACATTTTTCTATGTTTCTGCCCGGAATCGTGCTAAGTCTGTTGTTCACTCTGCTAAAAATAATTTCATCCATACTAAATGCTCTCAATTCTCCAACTCAGATTCTTCCTGCTCCTTCTGACACCTTGCCAAAATCCTTTCTACCAACTTTACTCATCATCCTTCCCTCCTCATTTCTACTCTGATGGCTCTGTAGCTGTTTCATCTACTGATAAAGCAGACCTCTTTGCTCAGACTTTCTCCTCCAATTCCACCTTAGACGATTCCGATGCTGTTCCTCCATCAATTCCCCCCTCTGACTTCCACATGGCTGGCATTAAAATTTCTTCAGCTGATGTATTTTCTGCCATCACTGGCCTGAATACTAACAAGGCATATGGGCCTGATGAGGTCCCTCCTGTTGTCCTCAATAACTGTGCTTCTGTGTTTACACCCAGCCTAGGTAAAATCTTTATCCTTTGTCAACTCATACCTTTCCCTTTTGCTGGAAGTTTGCTCTCATTCAGCCAATCCCAAAGAAGCGTGACCGTTCCCAACCCTCTAGCTATCGTCTAATTGCTTTAACATCCTGTGTCCCAAATGTTTTTAAGTCTATTCTTAACAGAAAATTATTAAAGCATCGGTCCTATCAGAACCTTCTTTCTGATCAGCGGTTTGGGTTCCGTCAGGGGTGCTCCACCGGTGATCTCCTCACCTACCTTTCAGACTCCTGGTCATCGTCCTTTCAGGATTTTGGCAAAAGCCTTGCCATTGCACCTGACATCTCAAAGGCTCTCGATGGAGTTTGGTATAAATCTTTAATTTCCATACTGTCCTCTTACAGCTTCTATCCTTCTATTTGTGCCTTCATCTATAGCTTTCCTTCTGGTCGTTCTATAGCTGCTGTTGTAGACGGCCACTGTTTTTCTCCAAGATCTATCAACAATGGTGTTCCTCAGGGTTCTGTCCTCTCACCAACTCTATTCCTTTTATTCATCTGCGACCTTCTAAGCTGTACATCTAACCCTATCCACTCATACGATGATGATTCCACCATTCATCTTTCCATTCAAGTCCCACAACGTCCATCTCAGCAGTTACTTCAACAAACAAGGGATGAGCCTATGGCACACGTAATGTCTGACTTGACTTGTATCTCTGGGGTAAAAGTAATCTTGCTGTACTGCATCAAAGACTCAATTCTTACACCTATCAACCCAACAAAATCTTCCACAGGAGTACCCGCTAATGTTTAATAATATCAAGCTCAATCCTGCATCATCTTTAAACATACCCGGGGTTTCATTTTCCTGGAACTTATCCTGGAAAAATCGTATTACATCTTTTGTAAAATCTGCTTCCAAGAGATTAGGTGTTCTAAGTCGACTTCATACGTTCTTTACCGTTGCACAGTTGTTGATTTTATACAAGAGTTTTATTCGCCCTTGTGTAGTAGGGTGGAGTGAAAATAGGGGTCAAAAATCAAATCACAGATTTATTGGATGTAACACCTACGAAAAGTTGCCGGTGCTACTACTCATTAATGATGTAAAATTTTATTGATAGAGGACTATATTCTCTGCCCTCTACCATCTGTTTGTTGCCAACCTGTGACACAAATGACTCAAATCCTTGGCACTCATTATATTATACGTTATAATATGCAATGTACAAATGTACATGATCCAATATGTGCAGCTTAAGCCAGCAAGCACAACACTTACAACAAATCTAATAAGTTACTCTGTTGTGCGATATTCACCCTTAGTGTTAAATGTTGGCACGCTAGCTTGAGCATGTATTCTTGCTTGAATAACGCCATCCCTTGCTTCTTGTCCAACAACAGCTATTGATGCCTCTGGGACTACCGTTACACACCTTTCCGCTGCTTGTATATGACATGGAAAATGTGGAATTTCAGTGACAAGAGTTGCTTCGTTACGAACCACACTTTCCAGGTCAGCATCGGAGATTGATTTTGCGATTGGAGGTTCCGTCAGGACACACATCTGCCTGTCAATCAAGTCAATGTACTCCTTGGCACTGAGATTGAGAGATGGTACATGAAAACATCTGATACCACGTTTGAGGCTCAAGCTCGCATGATTCATCGAACGCCCAGCTCCCTGATATGTTGCTGCTCGTCGGTTACCATGGTCAGCAAAATGTTCGCAGGGTGGCCAAAGAACCCATTTTGCTGAATCACTGTATCAACTACAGCTTTCAGATCTCGCGAAAGGTAGCATAATCTCTTATATCTGCATCCACAGGTGCTTACAGCCATCCTTGCATGAAGGTTTGAACTTGATCGTGAACAGACTGGAGCTTAAACCTTCAGAAAGAATTCAGCAACTGCTCTAAGATTATTCCTAGGTCTTTCTGTTACAACATAGAAACGTAGAACTCGATTGGCCAGTGTGACCCAGCTGGACATAACGAGTTTTCCTGGCTGATGATGTGACAAACAGACAGAGCAATTGCCAGTGATTACTGTTTGGCAAATATCCAGTAAATACTTCTGATCCGAACTCAGATCTTCAACGCTGACATCCGGAAATTCACATGTTATTGGCTCAAAAGCAACCATTGACATTTCCTCACAATTTGCCAATAAAGAACCGATTGGTCCTGAGAAACTTCTTGGTCCTGTCGATCAACCATCTGGATGTTCGAACAATGACGCAGAGGAAGTTCATTTGTATGGAGAAGGCAAACAAACCACTGCAAAGACGTTTGACATGTTCTTCAAGGAGTCTTATAACACTGCCCTTCTTCCCTGTGTTTACTGCAATGCCATCACACCCAACTGCAATCAGCTTCTGAACGTCTATGCTATTTTCACCAAGAAAATGGATGATGGCCGGTTTTCTGCTTGCGGAACTGTCACTTTCAGTTTTAATGTGACCGAGATATTTGCCAGGCTCCTGTACCAGTGGTGTATGTTCCTCTGCAGTCACTCTCTGGTGAACTGTGCCATTAACTGCTTCGAGATTCAGTGTTTTATCCTTTCTGCCATCAAAATATAGGCCCTGTTTTTCAGCAGGAAGACTTGCTGCTTCAGCCATTCTCTTCTAACTTTGCTTCTGTCGATGACATCACTGCAGTCCTCAGATGTTACTATGCCATAGTCTTCCAAGACTGCAGATGCAATCTCTGTCACTGCTCTGTCTGAAACCGCATGTTGCTCCAAAGCTCTTGCAGTATTCTCTAGCTGACGTCTCTGCTGTGATGCTGCTTCAGAAGTACATGCAGCAGTAGAAGGGTGTAATGCTTGTGAAGTAAATGCAACAGTAGCAGATAACATTTCAGTAACTATCTGTTCTTTCGCAGGTTCTTCTTCTGCAGAACTGCTAAAGCTGTGTTCATTTTTCTTTGTTGTCGATGAACTGGCACTAGCTTCAAGGTGATACTGGGCTAGCCTGTCTTGTTCCTTCGACTTTCTTCTCAAACGCCCATGTAACCTCTTTGTAGCTATGCTGTCAAGTGGCCCTATCATCATGTTGCGTGTGGTTCGTTGATCTTGAAGTTAAGACAGTTCAGAAATTGGAACCTTGGAAGACTTTGCACACGAACATGATCAATAGTTAGCACATTTGCATGCTGCAATGTCGAAAATCTTCTTGGCTTGTTCCTCGAATTCAGTGACTTTTTGTTTATGCTGTTTATTTCTTTTCGACATTGGGTATCTCACAAGTTTGAGATATTTATCGCGGTAATTTCGTATCGCTGTATAATGCGGGTTGATGTCACAGTAGGTATTGATGTTCGGGTCCAAATTTCTTTAATTTTGACAGCCAGGACATTAGACACTTCTGCAACAGTTGGTCTGCCCCACTGATAGTCCATAAGCATCCCATCAATGGTTGGCAACCTGTACAAGTTCATTCTATGAGGATTACCGAAAATTTGGCATGCCTGAGGTTTTCTCGGATGATGCTCAGCCGTCTTGTCACCATGCTCCAACACTCAAACTGCATAAGAAATGCAACAGAACATAGTAGGCTTAACAAACTAGAAGTGTTATGTGCATTATTTAATATATACACTCAGGTACTCATAAAACACCTGAGAAGCAAGTATCTGAAACCTTATTTGCCTTGTCCTCTAATGTGTTTGAAATGACAACATATCCCGACATATAAAATTAGCAATTTTGATAGAGAGAAGGAAATGTTGGTTTTAGAATGCCAGATTTTACATGCAATATATGTGGGACAAGTGACAAATTTTACGGGGTATTACATGTCATACTTCAATTTTTCATTTTTTCACTCCATCCTAGTGTAGACTACAACTCTCATGTGTGGGGAGGCTCCTCACATACAGCTCTTCTCAATACGGTGGAGTCAAAGGCCTTTTGTCTCATTAACTCTCCTCTTACTGGCTCCCTTCAACCTCTGTCTTCTTGCCGCACTGTTGCATCTTTTTCTCTTTTGTGTCGCTTCAATGATCACTGCTCTTCTGAACTGTCTGCTTGCATTCCTCCATCTCTACGACGGAAGCGTACCAACTGTCTAGCAACAAACTGTCAACCCTTTTCTGTCCAGCTCTCTAATGCAAGAGTTAACCGTTACTCAGAGTCCTTCATGTATACAACAGGTCAACTCTGGAACTGTCTCCCTTTGTCTGTATTCCCTCTTCCTATGATCCCCAGTTGTTCAAACTCAGTGTGTCCAGGCATCTTGAAATGAACGAATCTTGAATCTGGCTCTCTTTTGTATTGTTTTTCTTTTATTCTTGGAAGGAACGGTTTGCGGGCTCCTGGCCTTTGTTTCTTTCTTCATTACATTAAAAAAGCTCGGGGTATCCTTATACTTGTGAGCAAAAATAAGTGGAAGTCAATAATACTTGAGAGGATGGGTAAAGGCACCTTGTGGGGTGCCTTATTTTCCAAAGAAGGGGTGACTGTGAGATACCGGTATCCTTTGGCTATTTTTTAAATCTGAAAGTTCCATGACCCTCTCCCATGTAAATAAAAACGTCTGACGTTAATTGGAATAAAACAATAGTGAAAATACGACCATGAGAGAACTGTTAGCCACAACATGAAGACGCAAGCTCTAATGACTCACTCTTACCTCAATTTCTTTTTATCGACAATATAATACTGGAGGTGCTCTGACCATGAAAGGTTTAATAACAAACTAAATGCTTTACTGGTACTTAACCCTTCAGTACGACGGAAATAGTAGGCCGGTATCAATATGCAAAATACAAAAGCAGTCATCGCAGTGCAGGAGTAAATTGAAGGTTATTTCTAATCACTTAACAACAAGAAGTCTACCCTAAATTGGATAAAATTGTCTGTCCGCTTAAATAAGTGATATACAGTATAAAAGGAATTATCATACGGAAAGAATTGATTTGAGTAGAAGAGTGTTTTACACACACACACACACACACACACACACACACACACACACACACACACACACACACACACACACAAATGAACAAACACGTATATGCACCCACTCAAGCGCATGCTCGTTAGCAACTTCACTGCGTTTATATTTAGTTTTACATTTCATTCTTATTTCCTTCAGACTATTTTTCTCAGCTTATGATTTTACTCTAATAGTGAAGGGCTTACTGAATGTCATATCTAACCCCTCCAGCTGGAAAAGTCTATAAACTTGAATGCAGTCATTAGGCAGCAGCAGCAAGAACACAACACAATTCCTCTGAATGGACGGGTTTATTCTTTCAGTTCCAGATTTTTTTCCGCTTGAGTAATCGCTCGGCAGTAACAAGAATGCAAAAGAGAAACGTCATCGGATATGTATATGTATATACAATTACGGACGAGTCCCCTGTCCTGAATAACGTCGTACACACAGACAAGCAAGGGTAAAAAATATGACACTGGACTAATGAAGAAAGTGGAGTTACGAACCCATGTACTTTACAGTTCTTTCATTCTCTTCATAAAATCACATGAGGGTAAGAGGAAGGGGATAAAAGCAGTCATATTACTTGAGATTTTATTAACCTTCCCGAGACCTGGACAGATTTAGTATTCTATTTCCGTTAAGCAAATGTTCAGCCGAGAAAGACGCACGGCAGCCTGAAAGTATTAGTACTGTCACCATCAACCCTCTCACAAGCGGGATGATGCTTGTAGAGGATTTAATCTACTTGAGCGTGAGGTATAGTAGGCTAAGGCTGTGAGAATTTTACTTTAATTGGAATTATATCCCCAACTCCATAATTTTCAATATAATTTTTATCACCATGACTAGACTTCACGATTGACCAGATATTCTCCCTTATAATTCTCCTCTTGTTCTTGCTTACTCCCTCTGAATATCAATTGAGAGGAGAGAGAGAGAGGGGGGGGGATGCTGTAGAGATAGAAGGGAAAAGAGTAATGTGGAAGGAGAGAAATCCGAAAGAGAAAAAAAAAATAAGTAGAAAAGTAGAAAAAAAAGGATAGGAGGAAATTAATGAAAATCAGAGAAAGAGTAAAAGAAAGCGACAAAACGGAGAAGAAAGGACGAAGCGGGGAAAGAAGAGCGAGAGAAAGGTGGAAAGGGCGAAAGAAGGAAAGAATGAGAAAAAGAAATAAAAAAAAGGATTGGAGGAGGGGATGGGAGCAAGGGGGAAAGAAAGAAATGGAGGAAAGAAGTTACTAGGAAAAAAAAAAAGAGAAAGAAAATGAAGAGAATAAGGGAGAGAAGAAAAGGGAGAGAAAGGGGGAAACTGAGAGAAGGAAGAAAGAAAGAAAGAAAGATGAAAGAAACAGTGGGAGAGGGAATAAAATGAAAAATAATGAAAAAGGAAAAAGAGGAATGGGCAAAGAAAAGAAGAAGGAGGGAGAAACAGAAAGGGAGAAAATGAATGGACTAAAGATGAAAAGAACGAGGGAAAATGAGGGAAAAGGGAAAAGAAAGAAAGAGGTTAAGTAGGAAAGAAAGAAAAGCTAGAAAAAAGAGATGGGAAATAAAAACAATAAAAAAGAAAGAGATGGGAACGAAAGATAAAGATGAATTACATATACCGAGAGGGAAGAAGGCCATTATTAAGATGACAGGCTAGGAGACGAAGAATGTGAGAAGAAAGAGATAAATAGGGAAAGAAAGAGAGAAACACTGCAAAGATGGGGAAAAAAAATACGTACATACAGAAAGACGTAAGAAGATCACACGAGAAGAAGAAGCTGAGACGATAACATTAAGAGGAAAAAGACAGGAGCGACAAGGAAACGTGAGTGAAGGGAATGAAAGGAAAACCAACAGTAAAAAAAGAGGACAAAGGAAAAGAGATGAAACGAAACATAGAAAAACGAACACACAAGAAAGGGAATAACAAAGAAAAAAGTAAAGGAATAAGAAGAAAAAACATAAAGCTAAAAGATGAAGACAAATGAAGAGAAACAGGATGTGAAAATAGAACCAAAGCAGCAGGAGAGAGAGAGAG
>JAGKTI010042682.1:0-10072 GCA_018397915.1 Birgus latro
TCTCTTGAGTGTGTGGAGGAGTTTTGTCATTTGGGAGACATGTTATGTGCCGGAGGTGGGGCTGGAGTTAGCTCGGTTCCTATAGTGAGAAGTGGTTGGAAGAAGTTCAGGGAGCTGTTGCCTCTCCTGACATTGAGAGGACTCTCCTTACGTGCTAAGGGGTCTTTGTATGCAGCATGTGTTAGGAGTGTGATGCTGTATGGTAGTGAGACCTGGGCAGTAAAGGAAGAAGATATTCGCAGGTTTAAACGTACAGAATGACAAAGATTAGGTGGATGTGCAGTGCGTCCCTGCGTGCAAGGCCTGGGGGGGCTGGGTTTACGATTGAAGAGTTGAGAGGTAGGATGGGACTGGAGTGTATTGGTGTTGTGATGAGGAGAGGTAGGCTGAGGTGGTTTGGACATGTGGAGAGGATGGGGGAGGATAATTGGGTACAGAGGGTGAGAAGTGTTAATATTGGGGGAGGGGTTGGGAGGGGTAGACCGAGAAAGACATGGGATGAGGTCATTAAATGTGACTTAAGGGTTAAGGGACTGAATGGGGAGGCTGCCAGAGATCGAGCAGCGTGGAGAGCCGCCATTAGGTGACCAAGGCCGACACATGCAAGCATGTTGGAGCCTTCAAAAACGAAACGATACACCTTCTATTAAACCACACCTTTTTCCTGTTTTCTTTCCCACTTTCTCTTGGCACATATTTTTCCACTCCCAAATTGTAGAGGTCTAAAAAGATATCCCACTTCCTCTGTATCTCTCTTGTTTCTCTGAATTTTCTGCAGTCCGCATTTTCAAAAAATTTTCTCAATTCTGCAAAGTTTGTTTTCCCAAAGTTGTATCTTCCTTGCCTATAAAGCTCATCTCTTGGCACCACATTCCCTGTTATCATCTGGAACTCAGTGACCACATGATCACTTTTTCCAATAGGACACAGATAATTTAAAGATTCAATTACATCAGGTTCTTTGAATAGTAGCAAATCTAATCTTGCTGGTGTGTCATCACCTCTGAATCGCGTCATTACATTATTCATTGCTGTATTTAACAATTTAGTACCCCACAAATCTTCGCTGCCTCCTGAGTCCCATTCCTCCCAATTCACCTCTCTACAATTAAAGTCACCCATTAGGATTATATTGTTGCTTTTCTCAATCACTTTCTGTAGATTTTTTTTTTTGTGTGTGTGTGTGTGTGTGTGTCCGACTCTGGGCATAGGCTTCACAGCCTGCTATCAAGGCCTAGTCGTCCTCCTACAATCTACATGTCACCACTTCGGCGCTTAACACCCACCGTCCATATTGAATACATGCTAGGGCTGTCTCATACAGGACTGGTGTATTGGTATTAGCGGGGTCATTTTTACAACATGTCGGCGGGTCTTCTGGTAGATCAGTAAAGCCTGATTTAATGAAATTCAAATCCTTAAACTGTTCCCTGCACCAGCGAGGATTCGAACCTGGGTCCCACGGGACCGCAAGCCAACTCTCTACCGATCGAGCTACCGCCTCCCCTAACTAACCATGTCTGACAACATCTCCTGGTATTCATCATCATTCCATGCTCTCGTCTTAGGGGGAACATATACCACTGCCATATCTCTCTTATCATTCTCCCCAGTTTCTAATTTCATATTTATCGCTTCGACCCTGCCCTTTGCCATTTCCACAGTATCTACATTTATATTGTCCTTCACTGCTATCATCACTCCTCCCCCCATTTTTTCTTTTCTGTCTCTTCTCCATAATTTGTATTTCCCACCTCCCATATGAATATCAATATCTTCTGTCAATTTAGTCTCTACAAAGCACATAACATCAGGTTTGTGTACCCTCAAAAAATCATTGATTTCTAACTTTGCCGATATTAGTCCATCAGTGTTTGTGTACGCCGCTTTCAAACTTTTTTCATCGTTTTTTATACTCTTGTCTCTCCTTCCCTCCGTCGGTACCACTTTCTCAATTTCTGGTCCGTAAGTCCCCAATAGAACTTTGTCTTCTCTTTCTCCGTTTGCTGTTCGTTTTTTATCTTTGCTTCCTTTACTAACTCCTTTAATTTATCTCTTTCCTCTTCATTTGCATCTCTCCTAATCCAAACATTTTTAAACTCCTCTTTATCTGACAATTTCCACGTTCCACTTATGATTTCATTCACTATTACTTGGGAGTTAAACTCTACTTTCAAAGGCCTTGCCCCACCACTCCCGTTCTTTCCTAACCTAAACACTTCTTCAGTCTCTTCTTGGGCTTCATTGTTTCCCTCCATAACCAGTTATATTATTTCTTTAGCTTTGCTCAGTTCCTCTCTCTCTCTCTTTCAGATCTTACTGTCATTCGTTTTTCTTTTATTCCTGAGATTATCACACATTTTTTCTTATCTGCTACATCCCTGACCAAAGATTCTCTACTTCTTAGTACTCTAACCACTTCCTTCTCCACTTTTTCCTTACTTTGTTGTTCTATGATCTCCTTCAGATTTACATTTCCTTCCTCCTGTATTTTCTTCCACCCCTTATGTTGCTCCTTGATTTCCTGAATATGCTCATTTTGCTTCCTCGATTTTGATTCGTACTCATCTAGTTTACTTTTTATTCTGTCCCTTTCTCCTTTACCTCTTTTTCTCCCTCTTGAGCTGTTTTATTTCATTTGATGCGGACTCATTACTCACCTTTAATTCTGTGACTTCTTTTTCTTGTTCCTCACTACGTGTGTTAAGTTTTCCCAGTTTACTCTGTAGGACTTTGATCTCTCTCTCCTGCTCTAAGGTCCGTTCCTGTAACTCTGTAATTACTTCCCATACCTTTTTTAACTCCTGGACATTCCTCTCAGCCATTTTCTCTACTTCTGCTACTCTTGTTTGTTGCAGCTTATCACTTCCTTTACCAACATTTTCTTTGGAGAACCCCACAAATTCCCCCTCCTTTTGTAAACAATCTTCCATCTCTCTCCGCCATGATACAACCATGTGGAAACTTTCTTTTTCGCTTTGTCTTGTATTTTTTAGGGCCGAAACCTGCGGTATTTTTTAACTAATATCCGACGGGACCACCACTCACGCATTCAACCACATAATCACAATAGGCTGTCTCCTTTTCGCTGTGTGTGTGTGTGAGAGAGAGAGAGAGTGGTGAGTGAGCATGTGAGTGAATGAATGAGTGTGAGTGGTGAGTGAGTGAGAATGGTGAGTGCATAAGTGAGTGAGGGAGTGAGAGTGGTGAGTGAGTGAGATGAGGGGGGGAGGGGGGGTTAGAGAAGTTTGACTTGTCTCCTTCTGATGGAACTAGACAACCACACTCACCGGCGTCACGACGTGAACTAGCAATGCTCCCGGTTGCATACCACAGGAACCTTCCGATGATGTCATCACTCGTGACTTAGATGTGTGCGTGCGCACACACACTAACGCTCTCGTCCTCTCTTCTTAATTTGACAGAAGATTCCAAGGACGAAGCTGGATGGTCTATTTGTGTCTGATGCACACTATGTATCCAATACATAGACTTTTGTTTAATTACTATCAAGACCCAGTCTGTGACCACATACAGATATGTGATGTCTCTTAAAGTATTCTAAACTTTCTAGTCTCGGCTGACTGCTGCACGCAGTCGCTCGGTCGAGGCACCTTTCTTGGTGAGACAATCAGCCAGTTGTTGTGATGTATCCACCCAGGATACCTCATCAATCTGCCCCCGCTGCAACATGTCCCGCAACACAGCAATATCAATTCGCAATCTCCTGTCTTCTACGCTCTTACATGAGTAAAGGGCGTCCACCAGACTCTTGTTGTCGACGAAACACTTTATTTTGATCTTTCCACATCCAGAAACCTCACGCAATATGTTGGAGAGATATATAGCAGTTTCAGCACATTCAAGCAGCGGCAACGCCTCAGCAGATAAGGTAGATTTGACAACCCTCCTGATCTTCCTTGTCTGCCAAAATATGGGACATCTTGCCTCACTAGCATCTCGTAGGAAGATCACAAAACTTCCCTGAGATCCATTGCCTACAAGGTTGGCAAATGAGGCATCCGAAAAGCACTCTATATGACAGTCTTCGATCGGCCCCATTCTTGGAATGTATAGCTTCATGTTGTCAGTCTTTACCCTTGAGATCACCTTATTGAGTCTAAGCAAATCCGCTACGGTAGCTTGGTTGCTATTCACGCTCATCTCACACACATCAAAGGCAATATCTGGCCGAGTGTATGTGGCAATCCAATTGAGTTGTCCAATTAATGCTCGGTACTCCTTTTTCTCAGACTCGGACAGCTCCCCTGATTTTACTGCTGCACGATGTTTACTCAGCGTGACTGGTTTCAGGGATGAAGCATACTGGAATTGGTCGAGCGTTATGCTGCCATCAATGTTGGAGATGACATTGAGACCAACGTATTTGAAGGCTTTTGATTCTGAACTGCCGATGAGGAATATTTGACTCAACCGATTTATCACTTGCTGTTCAAACTCATGTGTACCAGCCCAAAGAAAGTCGTCGACATAGATGCATACAATGCCTTCGACTTTGCCACCATTGCTCCAAGAGAACAGCGCTGAATCCAGTGATGATACTTTAGCTCCGAGACTCAACAACTGATCTTTTACGCGCAGATACCAATGCCTAGCAGCATCACAAAGGCCGTAAACAGTTTTCTTTAGTCTCCATAACTTACCATTTGCATATTCAGGTGGAGGACGTAAATGAACAACTCTCTCAATGTCGTTACCTTGCAGGTAGGCAGCTTTCACGTCCATAATGTGGCAGCCCCACTGATTGGTGGAGGCCAAAGAAAGTGCCAAATGCACTGCTTCCTTTGAACAAGTAGGCGAGTCTTTTTTGAGATCCTCTGTGTCTTCCTCAAATCCTCTGGCGACTAAGCGGGCCTTAACAATAGGCTTTCCATTTTTCAATTTTTCTGTCACAACCCATCGAACCGTTATGGCACCTTGCCCAACATCATCTACTTCCTCATACACATCATTATTCTGCCAATTTGTAATTTCATTTTCCTTAGCACATAATACGGCTTCAGAGTTGAAAAGAACAAGCATTTCTGTGTCATCATCAACCACTTCCCATTCGCTAAGATCCTTCTCCAAATCTGTCCAATCAATGCTGCCATCAGAGTCCCTCTTCAAATTATAGCAATGTTTGTACTTTCCAGTGGCTTTACCTGCCCGACTTATAATCCTTCCAGACACCAACTCTCCACTTTCTGAATGTATTCCCTTTATACGTTGACCAACAGAAACTTTGGTAAGCTGATTAATCGGTACAGAAACTGTGGGAGGCTCATCGACTGGGACCACACCGTCTTCCGACTCGTTATCTGGTGGATAGTCATTCAACACTTGCGTAGGATCGTCATTAGGCTTCTTCTGGACATTTTTCTTCTCATCACTGCTGATATCACTTTCAACTGTAGTATCTTGCTCTGGCGCTCGTGCTAGACGACATACATGCACTCACACGTATACACCGCCGTGTCTCACCAGAATTTGTTCCCCATCTCTGCCTATTACAATTCCAGGACCGTGCCACTCATGACTGTCATTTCTTTTGTAGAAGACTTCATCTCCATTCTGGATGTCGTTTAGGTCACTCGAACGTACGTTGTGCCGCAGAGCCCTAGCCAAGCGTTCATCTGATTCGGTCTTCGTAAACTCTTGTCTAGCTAAATGAAGAGCGTTCAAGCTGTCTCTCACAATTTTCGATGGTGATGAAGGTTCCAAGGCTGGAGGATCATTTGTGTACACATTAGGCAGACTAGGGTTTTGACCAAAAACAAGTTGGTTAGGAGAAAAGCCTGAGTAGTTGGTGAGAGCATTTCTTGCCGATACTGCCCATGCCATGGCCACATCCAATTCACACTGGCTATCAGCCATTACCTTCCTAACAGTGTCACCAATAACTGCATTTTGACGCTCACAGACTCCGTTGCTCCAAGGACTCTCTGCAGACGTTGTCATGATCTTGATATTGAAGGCCTCTCCCAATGCTCGCATTTCCGCATTATTGAATTCACAGCCATTGTCTGTAAGAATTTTTCTAGGTGTGCCAAACACAACAATCCAACTCCGAAATATTCCTTTGATAATGGTGGGCGCACACTTATCTGCGATTACTATCGCATTACAATACCTGGTCGCCAAATCAACAAGGACTAAGAAATAATGCTTTCCCCACGCTTTTAAATCCATGGCTATGGCTTCATTAAACTTAGACGCCATGGGCAAACTGACTACGGGTCGGGGCTTGGCTTTCTTAAATCTGCAACAGACTGTACAAGCATCAGATACAGCCTTGGCAGCCTGTTCCAGTTTTGAACTTTTAATTCCCGCATCTGTGATCAGTTTAATTAGTTTTGCCGATGTAGGGTGTCCAAATTGCCTGTGAAGCTTCAAAGCGGTTTTTTTCTACGTCACCTCCATGAGTTGCCAACATGATTGTTTCACAAAATTTACAATCTAGTCATAAGGAAATTGGAAGTAAGTAATGGCCTGAAGATGAGGACTTTAAATCAATGATAGTTCCACAAATTTTGACCTGGTCAGTTCCAAGGTTAATCAACATTTTTGCTTTTTTCATGGAACGTCTACTCAACAGCAAGGGAATATTGCAGTCCACAACATCAGTCACGATGGTAGCACGCATGTTTCCAACATAGCAGGGCAGAGTAACACGTTTGAGGGAAGAAACTGTGACACCATCAGCAAAGGTAAACACTGAGGATGACGCTTCTTCTCTTACAGCATCACCTTCATAATCAGTGAGCTCACTTAGATAGCAGTTGATCCATTTAACTCCACATACAGTTGTAGAACACCCTGTGTCTAGAAGAGCACATCCCTTAGATTCTTGTACTAGAGTCTGTGACTTACCTCTACTAGCGGCATCATCCGCATAGCCCATAAACATCAACAGATGCACTGTTTCAGAATTCTCTTCTCGGCTGCCGTCGTTTTCATATGCATCCGGACAGTCACGTGCCCAATGAAATCTAGAATCACATACGAAACACTTCGATACCTTTCCGTCAGGCCCAAGTGGGTTCTGCCTCCTGCCGGTGGATGAGCGTTGGGGAATTCTAGCAGATACAGTTGAAAATCGGCCACTACCCCGACGTCGATCACGTTTTGCACCACCCCGCAACATTCTTCCGTTTCTCCGTCCTCGTCGAGTACCTCTAGCATAAAGCGTTTCGTCACCCTCAACTTCGTCACTCCAAAATACTGGTTCGTCTTTCACCTCCCTGGCAGACACCGATGGCTCTTTCTGCCTGCCAATTTCACCAGCAAAAATACGATTCAGGGCAGATTTCATATTTTCGTATGTCACCTCAGTTATCGCGGACATCACTAGTTGTCGTTCACTGTCTGAAAGTTTGCATGCAGCTAAGAGCATAAAAGCCATCACAGAATTTGGCAGTTCCATGTCCTGCTTGGTAAATTTAAAGAAAACATGCTCATATTCTTTCACGAACTCCTGAATGTTCATATCACTGGCTCTTCTGAAGTTATACAGCTCAAAAAACGCTGCAAACTGTCGACTTCCTTTGTCCACGAGAAAGAAACCGTCTAATTTCTTGAGCAGGGTCTGAACACCATCCTTCTGCTTCAGAACATCTGTTTCAATCTGCGAAGACGCCACCCTCGCTTTCCCAGACAATGACAGATGTATAGCTAACGCTTGTTTTTCTGCCGCTAGGTCCGTCAGTTCGCAGCAAATGCCAATATCCTTTTTCCAGCTCTCATATGTGGAATCATTTCCCAGTTTTGGAGGCCACTTGGTCGAACACGACCTCATTCTCGAACTGCGCTCTGCTACCAGTGATGGAACTAGACACCCACACTCACCGGCGTCACGACGTGAACTAGCAAGGCTCCCGGTTGCATACCACAGGAACCTTCCGATGACGTCATCACTCGTGACTTAGATGTGTGCGTGCGCGCACACACTAACACTTCCCTGTCCCCTCAGATAAGGGGGGAGTAGTAGAGAAGTTTGGCTTGTCTCCTTCCCTGTCCTCCCACCCTCTCTCCCTCCCCCACACCTGCCTATCTTTCTGTCCTCCTTCACCCTGCTTGGTGGGCTGCCAGTTTCCTTCCTGGTTGTCACTGTCAGACAGTTGCCCTGAAGTGGTGTTGAGCACCACATGTCCCACTACCCTACCCTCCTGCATGTGATATGTGATGTGTCATTTTTTTAGCAGTTATATTGTTTATAAGGATAATAACATTACCTCTGGTGTTTCTCTGTTAGTCTCTGTTGATTGAGTAAGGGATATGAGAGTTTTTTTTGGATCTGGAACGCATCTCTGGCTGTTCTTCAGTATCTTATTGGGAAAATTGCTTCAATATCCGACATACTTGCTGACTGAACACTCCCACTGGTACACAAAACTGACAGATATCAGTGTATGGGTGTACATATATTATACACTGAATATGTTCATTTTACCTATTTCTTGTTTTGCACAAGCATTTCAGCAACGCATGAGGTGTTCTTTTTATGAATATATGGATAGGGCAGACTGGGATGGATTTGGAAATTATTTTGCTGGTATTCCATGGCAGTCTTTCTCCTGCAGACATCATTTCTACCCAGTTTCACATTAATGATTTAATTCAAGCTGGTATGGAATTTTTCATAAACAGTCAACAGTTCACTAAAAGATCAGACTCCCCAAAATGGTTTGACAGCATTTGTGCCAGAGCAACCACCCAGAAGCCCTTAGCATATAACTTTTACTTAAAATCAAAATCTTCTGAATCATTTAGTCAATTTAAAGTTGCTAGAAACCATATAAAAGCAGTAATTGGTCTCGCTAATTCAAACTTACTTCACAACCAAGCATCCAAACTACTAATTAATCCTAATGACAATAGAATATTCTGGTCAACTCTCAGTTCTTCCAGTAATAACTAACAAGTCATCACCCATTCCCCCACTAAAATCTTATGGTGGTAGCACTATAAGTGACTCTGTGGTAAAGCGAACATCCTAGCCAGTACATTTGCCAAAACTTCTACCTTAGAGGAAGTCAGCCAGAACGTCCCTGTACTAGAGCTGGACTCACTCGAAATTCTATCTCTATCTATCTATTGGCAGACGCCTCAATCCCGAACGGGGTGGCCACAAACAAATCGCCTCCATGTCACTCTGTCCCCTGCCATTTCACTACCATGCTCCCAACTCACACCCCCCTCTCTCATATACCTCTCCACTCCATCCCTCCATCTCATCCTCGGCCTCCCCCTCCCTCTCGCCCCCTCCACCTCACTCACATACACTCTCCTTGTCAATCTTTCACTCTCCATCCTGTCCACATGCCCAAACCACCTTAACGTGTTTCTCCTAACGCTTCCCATCACGTCCTCAACCACACCACAACGCTCCTTCACTTCCTCATTTGTTAGTCTGTCTCTCCATGTGACTCCACATGCTCCTCTCAAATAACTCATTTCCACTGCTCTCACTCTTGACTTCTGTCCTTCCAACATGGTCCAAGCCTCACTTCCATATGTCAGAGTGGGTATCACAATACTGTCATGTAACAACTTTTTCACTTCCATGCTCACCTCCCTGTTTCTTATCACTGCTTTCAACGAACCAGCAACCTTCCTTCCCTGCTGTACCCTTTCGAGCACTTCACCCTCCAGACTACCATCCTTACTCATCACACTGCCCAAGTACTTAAATTGACTCACATTCTCCATATCCTTCCCATCCAATCTCACTGTACACTCACTGGTTTCACTTCTCTTGAAGACCATCACTTTACTCTTCCCCACATTCACCTTTAGATTCCGTTTCGTACACACTCTCCCAAACTCATCTACCAAGCCTTGCAGCTCCCCTTCGTCTCCACTCAACAACACAGTATCATCTGCAAACAAGAGTACAGGGAGTTTCCAAACACTGCCTTCTCTCACTAGGGCCACTCCAACATCCACTGCCCGACCTTGTATCTGTTTTATAACCCCATCCATATACAGATTGAACAACCATGGAGACATGACACATCCTTGTTTCAATCCAACCTTCAAATGGAAAGATTCTCTCAGTTTGCCATCCACA
>JAGKTI010042683.1:0-10072 GCA_018397915.1 Birgus latro
ATGATTTCTGACGGAAAACATATTTTTCATAGGAATATACTTGATCTTTTTTCAATGACACCTTACCTGACACTTCAGGTGCGATTATTACCACGATGTATGGCTCCATGAATTCCAGACAGAAAATTTTTACAGTCCTCACAAAATCTGGGGTTATTTCTAGCTGGCAACCGTCATTTTATGACAAACTCTCTTATCTTTCAAGCACCGACACCTTCCTTGATATGCTTGGTTCCTTATTCAATAGTACGAACAAAGAATCGCATAAAACCGAAGAAAAAAATAATAGTCATCCTGGAATAAGGTTGATTTCTTTCTGTAAATGGACATTTAATGATACCCTTCTTGATCCATCTCCTGTGACACCTTACCTGGTACAAAAGATGCTGTTTTTAACACGAACCCTGGCTCCGTTAATACCACACAAAATATTTATAGTCATCTTGAAATTCAGTTCGTTTCTAGTCAAGAACGGAATTTTACTAATAAATAATGCGTTTATCTCTACTCGAAAATTGATTTTTTTTATTATAGATAACTTTATCTTTAAACTTTTAACAAATTACGAGAAATTTCTGGAGCTTTTTTAACCCCGAGAAAGCATTGCAAAAAACGGAAGAAGATTATTTTTAAGCACCCTGATATCGAGATGATTTCTGACTGAAATCAAATTTTTCATAAGTACATACTTGATTTTTCTTAAATGACATTTTACCCGAAAATTTATGTGCGATTATTACCACGATGTAAGCTCCATGAAGAGGAGACAGAAAATATTTATAGTTTTCCTGAAATGGGGTTCATTTTTAGTCGAAAAAGATTTTTTGAAAATAAATTACTTTATCTTTCCACCAATGACACCTTACCTGAAATGTCGGGTGCGTTTTTCACCACGAAAATGCATTGCAAACTCAGAGAATAATATCTGTAGTCATCCTGGAATCGTAATGATTGCTGATTGAAAACCATATTTTCATAATAATATACTTGATATTTGTTCAGTAACACCTTGTTCTCAGGTACGATTTTTACCAGGATCCATCTCTCCGTGTGAACTAGACACAAATTATTTATAGTCATCATGAAATCGGGTTCAGTTCTTGTCGGCAACGATGATTTCATGATAAACTACTTCGTATTTCCTGCATACATACCTACCCTGATATACTTGGTTACTTTGCCAATAATACAAAAAAGAATCGCTAGAAACGGGAGAAAAATATTTATATTCATCCTGGAATCAGGTTGATTTCATACTGTAAGTGGACATTTAATGATACCCTACTTGAGCCTTCTTCAGTGACATATTTCTTGACACTTCAGGTGCGATTTTTACCACCAACCATGGCTCCGTGAGAATCACACATAATATTTATAGTCATCTTGAAATTGAGTTCATTTCTATTCGAGATCTTATTTTTAATAAGTAAGTTTATCTTTCCACTAGTGACACCTTACCTGAAACTTCTTTAGAATTTTTTCACCCCGAAAATGCATTGAAAAAAAATCTTTATATTCATCCTGAAATCGGGATGATTTCTGACGGAAAACAAATTTTTCATAAGAACATACATGACCTTTCATCAATGACACCTTACCTGATACTTCAGGTGAAATTAATACCACGATGTATGGCTCCGTGAATACCAGACAAAAAATATTTATAGCCATCATGAAATCGGGGGTTATTTCTAGTTGGCAACGGAGATTTCATGATAAACTATCTTGTCCTGCACTGACACCTTCCTTGATATGCTTTGTTCCATTTTCGATAGTACGAACAAAGAATCGCATATAACAGAAGAAAAATTTATAGTCATCCTGGAATAAGGTTGATTTCTTACTGTAAATTTACATTTAATGATACCCTACTTGATCCATCTTCAATGATACCTTACCTGGTACAAAAGGTGCGATTTTTACAACGAACCCTGGCTTCGAGAAAACCACACAAAATACTTATAGTCATCCTGAAATTGAGTTCATTTCTAGTCGAGAACGGAATTTTAATAATAAATAATGCGTTCATTTCTACTCGGGAATGGGTTTTTAATTATAAATATTGAACTAGTAACACCTTACGTGAAACTTCTGAAGCGATTTTAACCCCGAAAAAGCATTGCAAAAAATGGAACAAGAATATTTATAGCCATCTAGATATCGATATGATTTCTGACTGAAAACAAATTTTTTAAAGTACATACTTGATCTTTCTTCAGTGACATCTTACCTAATAATTTAGGTGCGATTATTACCACGAAGTATGGGTCCGTGAAAAGTAGACTGAAAATATTTATAGTCATCCTAAAATTGGGTTCATTTGTAGTCGACAAAGAATTTTTAATAATAAATTACATTATCTTTCCACCAATGACACTTTACCTGAAATATCGTAAGCGGTTTTCACCACGAGAATACATTGCGAAATCTGAAAAAAAAATATTTGTAGTCATCATGGAATCGTAATAATTGGTGGTTGAATAGGAATTTTTAATACTAACCTACTTGATCTTTGTTCAGTGATATCTTACCTGATATTTTAGGTGCGATTTTTACTAGGAACAATGGCTTCCTGAGAACCAGAAACAAAATTTTTATTTTCTTCATGAAATCGGGTTCATTTCTAGTCGGCAACGGAGATATCATGATGTACTACTTCGTCATTCCTGCACCAACACCTACCATGATATGATTGGTTCCTATATCAACATTACGAACAAAGAATTGCAGAAAACGGGAGAAAAGTATTTATGGTCATCCTGGAATAAGGTTGATTTCTTACTGTAAATGTATTTTTAATGATACCCTACTTGATCCATCTTCAATGACACCTTACCTGATACTTCAGGAGCGATTTTTACCACGAACCATGGCTCCGTGAAATCCACACAAAATATTTATAGTCATCCTGAAATTGTGCTCATATCTAGTCGAAAACGGATTTTTAATAATAAATAACTTTATCTTTCCGCTTGTGACACCATACGCGAAACCTCTTTTGAGTTTTTCACCCCGATGATGCATTGCAAAAAGCGCAACATGATTGTTTACAGTCATTCTGGAATATGAATGGAATCAAATTATTCATTAGAACATATTTGATCTATCTTTAATGACACCTTACATGATACTTCAGCTGCGATTTTTACTACGATGTATGGCTCCGTGAAAACAAGAGAGAAAATATTTATAGTTATCCTGAAATCGGGTTCATCTCTATTCAGCAACTACCTTGTTTTGGGCGGGAAAAAAAATCCACACTTGAATACAAAGAATTTATTTACCAAACAGTTTCGGTGGACACTGCCACCATCTTCAGTGGTGAAGATAGATAGAGGGAATGACATTTTGACAATACTAGGGCTCCATTTTATGCGTGTGTGTTTGGAAGGGAGAGGTAAAGGTGAGATAATGGGATAGGGTGGATTGTAAGCAGGGATTTCCCAAAAGTGAAAGGGACACCACAAGGCAGGTCAGGTGTAATTCCTTTCTGACCCGACCTGTGATGGTGCGGGAAGGGACATTTCCACCAGAGACATCATTATAGGATCTAGCTTGTACATGCCTTCACTAAGGTTGAAATTCTCTAATTTTTGGATACACATGGCTTCAATAATCTTCCGTTTCCGAAAGTCTTGACTTTTTTGCAGTAGATGACTACCTTGTCAGTCAATTCTGTATTTGGCTTCACAAACATGATTAAATAATGCATTATTTAAATTACATGTCTTTAGGCATACTTATGTTCCTTAATCCGTGTTTCCAAACTTCGACCTGTTTCTCCTATGTAAACTAGTTCCCAGTCTTTGCAAGGAATATTATATATGCCTGCTTCTGAATATGTAGTACATTTGTTTTTTACTAACATTGATCTGATGGTGAAAATATACCTAAGTGCTATATTTACATCACTGCTGTAACCTATTAACTTTAACATATTCAAGTCTGCAACATAAGGCAAAGTGAGGAAGCGTTTCTTTCCTTTGGAGGGGTTTTTAGGTACGTAGAAAGATTGCCTGGCTTTAAGGTATGCTTTTTAAAGAACCATTTGGGATACCTTAAGTTTTCGAAGATTTCCTAAATGAGATTATTTTCTTCTTGTATATGTTCTGGACTGCAAATTCTAAGAGCTCTGAGGAACATTGATGAGATGACAGACAATTTTGTTTCAGACTGGTGAGACGAAAAGTAATGAATGAACAAGTTACAACTGGTTGGTTTCCTATACACCTTAATTAAAGCTAAGTGAATGATTTTTCTTCATCCCCAGTACATCAAAAAAAGGAAGAACGCCCTCATTCTCCCACTCAACTTTAAAGTTAATGGAGGGAGCAAGATTATTTAGGTGTGAGAAAAACTCGTCAAAATTATCAAGCAAAATTATCAAGTGCTGAAGGCCAAAATAAAAATATGTCATCAACATATCGAAACCAAATGAGTTGTGGGGGAGAAATTCGCGGAAGTAGTTCCGTTTCAAAATACTTCATATATAAATTGCTTAAAATGGGTGACAATGGAGAACCCATACCCATACTAAAACGTTGCATGTAGAAGTTGTTGTTAAATGAGAAAGCATTCGACGTCACACATAGTTTTACGAGTTCTATGAAACAGTCAGCTGGCATTCCCAAGTCAAAGTCACATTCTGGCAATTTTTTAGCTAGAAATTCCAAAATATCATTAATGGGAACTTCGGTAAACAATGAATCAACAACGAAGCTAACCATTTTACCGGAGAAAAAGTCAAGTGATTTAATTTTCTCTATAAAATCCGAGGAGTTCTTTACGTGTGTTGAGGAAACTGTACCTACTACAGGGGCTAGTTTATTGGCAAGAAACTGTGATAATTTATAGGTAAAACACCCACATTGTGAAACTATGGGACGCAATGGAACATTAGCTTTATGGGTCTTTGGTAGTCCATATGTATATGGTAATTTAGGGTTGATCTTAATGAACTTATTGATATCTAAATTAGGCACATTCTTCAATACTTCTTTCATTTTCTTGTTAAATGCAGCTGCAAGTCTCTTCAAAGGGGAGGACCGTAATTTTTCATATGTTGTGGTATCACTCAAAAGATGGTTCATTTTATTTTCATATTCAGTTTTGTCCAGAATAACCGCTGTATTACTTTTGTCCGATTTAGTTATGAAAATTTCTTCATTTTTCCGTAATTTGGTGAGAGCAGCACGAAATCTTCTAGGAATGGAATCAAGGGAATTAAAATGTTTCAATTAAAATGTTTCACTAACCCACTCATTATCACTCCACTTAGACATGGAAATTTCTCTCGATTATTAATTCTGGAGGCAACAAAATCCACTGCAACATTATTATTTGGTTTAAGTGCAAATGATAATCCGAGACTGAGAACCTGTTCTTCAACTTTTGTGAGCTCATAGGATGATAAATTTAGTACTTCATTTGGAATACTGCAATTGGTTCTCACACAACTCCGACAGTTTTCTAGTTAAGTTTAACTGCTCACGATGCGTTTCTTTTAAACAATTACTGTCGGCTGTTTCTCGCAGAACTTCAAGGAGGTCACGTGGCTGTTGATTCTGTAGGATCCGTAGTTTTCGAGAGAGAGACAATAGTATAGGTTATCGATGGCCCTCCTTGCCTGTAGGATGCTGTCCATTATTAAATACTTGGCCGAATCAGGGAAGGGAGAATCTGTTTGTCGGAACAGTGCTGGTCGAAGGGATCTAGGGATGACCTGTTCCTGGAGGCAATCTTGTAGAAATTGTTATTGAAGTTTCCTGGTCTTCACTGCTATGAGAAGCTTCTCATAGTGTCGAAAGCACGCCAGGAGATGAGGAAAGGTGAGAGTGAAAAAGAAAAAGAGTAGTCGTCTTATCGTGGGATCCATTTTCCGTCTTTGATTATCACGTCAGAGTGATTCATCCAGTCATTACCTTGTATTTCTTTCACTGACACGTTCTCTGAAATGCTTGGTGCGTTTCTCACTACGAACAAATAATCGCAGAAACTGAACAAATAGATTTATAGACATCCTGGAATCAGGTTGATTTCTAATTGTAACTGGACATTTTATAATAACCCAATTGATTATCCTTCAGTAACACCTTATCTGATACGTCATGTGCTATTTTTACCACGGACGATGCACTGGAAAATCACACACAAAATATTTACAGTGATCCTGAAATCGGGTTCATTTTTAGTCGAAAAAGAATTTTTAATAATCAGTTTCATTATCTTTCCACCAATGACACCTTACCTGAAATATCGGGAGCTTTTTTCACCACGAAAATGCATTGCAAATTCTGAAAAAAAAAAAGTTTGTAGTCATCCAGGAATCGTAATGATTGCTAATTGAAAACGAAGTGTTCATAATAATCTACTTGATTTTTGTTCAGTAACACCTTATCTGATACGTCAGGTGCGATTTTTATTTTTACCAGGGTCCATCGCTCCGTGTGAACTAGACACAAAATATTTATAGTCATCATGAAATCGGGTTCATTTCTAGTCGCCAACGAAAGTTTCATGATAAACTACTTCGTCTTTCCTGCATAGACACCTGCTCTGATAGGCTTGGTTCCTTTTTCAATAGTAAGAACAATGAATTGCAGAAAACGGGAGAAACATATTTATAGTCATCCTGTAATAAGGTTGATTTCTTATTGTAAATTGACATTTAATGATATCCTACTTGATTCTTCCTCAGTGAAACCTTTCCTGATACTTCAGGTGCGATTTTTACCACGAACCATGGCTCCGTGAGAACCACACAAAATATTTATAATCATCCTGAAATTGGGTTCATTTCTATTCGACAAAGGATTTTTAATAAGTAACTTTATCTTTCCACTAGTGACACCTTTCCTGAAACTTCTGGAGCGTTTTTTCACCCCGAGAAAACATTGGAAAAAACGAAACAGGGATATTTATAGTCATCCCGAAATCGGGATGATTTCTGACAGAAAATTTTTTTTCCATAAGAACATACTTCATCTTTCTTCAATGACACCTTACCTGACACATCAGGTGCGATTATTACCACGTTGTATAGCTTCGTGAATACCAGACAGAAAATATTTAAAGTCATCACGAAATTGAGAGTTATTTCTAGTTGCCAACGGATATTTCATCACGAACTAACTTATCTTTCCTGCACCGACACCTTCCCTGATATGCTTGGTTCCTTTTTCAATAATACGATCAAAGAATCGCATAAAACCGATGAAAAAAATAATAGTCATCCTGGAGTAACGTTGATTTCTTACTGTAAATGGACATTTAGTGATACCCTACTTGATCCATCTTCACTAACACCTTACCTGGTACAAAATGTGCAAATTTGACCACGATCCCTGGCTCCTTGAAAACTACACAAAATATTTGTAGTCATTTTGAAATTCGGTTCTTTTCTAGTCGTGAATGGAATTTCAAAAACAAATAATGCGTTTATTTCTACTCGAAAATTGGTTTTTAATTATAGACAACTTAATCTTTAAACTACTAACAAATTACGAGAATTTTCTGGAGCGTTTCTAACCCCGAAAATGCATTGCAAAAAACCAAACAAGAATATTTATAGACATCCTGCTTTCGTGATGAATTCTTACTGAAAGGAAATTTTTCATAAATACATACTTCATCTTTCTTCAATGACATTTTTTCCTGATAATTTAGGTGCGATTATTACCACAAACTATGGCTCCAAGAAAACCAGACAGAAAATATTTATAGTTATTCTGAAATGGGGTTCATTTCTAGAAGCAAAAGATTTTTTGATAATAAATTATATTATCTTTCCACCAATGACACCTTACCTGAAATACCAGGAGCGTTTTTCACCACGAAAATACATTGGAAAGTCAGAAAAAAAAAATCTGTAGTCATCCTGGAATCGTAATGATTGCTGACTGAAAAACAAATTTTCATAATAATATACATGATATTTGTTCAGTAACACCTTACATGATATTTAAGGTGCGATTTTTACCGGGATCCATCGCTCCGTGTGAACTAGACACAGAATATTTATAGTCATCATGAAATCAGGTTCATTTTTAGTCGGCAACGAAGATTTCATGACAAACTACTTAGTCTTTCCAGCATAGACACCAACCCTGATATGCTCGTTCCTTTTTCAATAGTACAACAAAGAATCACTAAAAAAGGGAGAAAAATATTTATAGTCATCCTGGAATCAGGTTGATTTCTTGCTGTAAATGGACATTTAATGATACCCTACTTTATCCTTCTTCAGTGACACGTTTCCTGATACTTCAGGTGCGATTTTTTCCCACGAGCCATGACTCCGCGAGAACCACACAAAATATTTATAGTCATCCTGAAATTGGGTTCATTTCTATTCGAGATCGGATTTTTAATAAGTAACTTTATCTTTCCACTAGTGACACCTTACCTGAAACTTCTGGAGCGTTTTTCACCCCTAAAATGCATTGCAAAAAACTGAACAAGAATATTTATAGTCATTCTGAAATCGGGATGATTTCTGACGGAAAACAAATTTTTCATAAGAACATACTTGATCTTTCTTCAATGACACCCTACCTGATACTTCAGGTGCAATTATTACCACGATGTATGGCTCCGTGAATACCAGACAGAAAATATTTATAGTCATCATGAAATCTGGGGTTATTTCTAGTTGGCTACGGAGATTTCGTGATAAACTATCTTGGCTTTTCTGCACCGACACCTTCCCTGATATGCTTGGTTCCTTTTCAATAGTACGAACTAAGAAACGCATAAAACAGAAGAAAAATATTTATAGTCATCAGGGAATAAGGTTGATTACTTACTGTAAATGAACATTTAATAATACCCTACTTGATCCATCTTCAATGACACCTTACTTAGCACAAAAGGTGCGATTTTTACCACGAACCCTGGCTCCGAGAAAACCACACAAAATACTTATAATCATCCTGAAAATGGGTTCATTTCTAGTCGAGAACGGAATCTTAATAATAAATAATGTGTTCAAGACTACTCGAGAATGGGTTTTTAATTATAAATATTAAACTAGTAACACCTTACGTGAAGCTTATGAAGCGATTTTAACCTCGAAAAAGCATTGCAAAAAACGGAACAAGAACATTTATAGCCATCCTGATATCGAGATGATTTCTGACTAAAATCAAAATTTTTCATTAGTACATACTTGATCTTTCTTGAATGACATCATACCTGATAATTTAAATGCGATTATTATCACGAAGGATGGCTCAGTGAAAACCAGACCGAAAATATTTACAACCATCCTGAAATTGGGATCATTTATAGTCGACAAAGAATTTTTAATAATAAATGACATTATCTTTCCACCAAGGACACCTTACCTGAAATATCAGAAGATGTTTTCACCACTACAATGCATTGCGAAATGTGAAAAAAAAAATATTCATAGTCATCAAGGAATCGTAATGATTGCTGGTTGAAAAAGAATTTTTAATACTAACCTACTTGATCTTCGTTCATAGACATATTACCTGATAATTTAGGTACGATCTTCGTTCATAGACATATTACCTGATAATTTAGGTACGATTTTTACCAGGAACCATGGCTCCATGAGACCAGAAACAAAATATTTATAGTCGTCATGAAATCTGGTTCATTTCTAGTCGGCAACGGAGATTTCATATTCAACTACATCGTCTTTCCTGCACCGACACCTGCCCTGATATGATTGGTTCCTATTTCAACATTACGAACAATGAATCGCAAAAAATGGGAGAAAAATATTTATAGTCATCCTGGAATAAGGTTTCTTTCTTACTGTAAATGGACTTTTAATGATACACTAATTGATCCATCTTCAATGACACCTCATCTCATACTTCAGGAGCGATTTTTACCACGATCCATGGCTCCGTGAAAACCACACAAAATATTTATAGTCATCCTAAAATTGGGCTCATTTTTAGTCGAAAACGGATATTTGGTAATAACTTTATCTTTTCACTATTGACGTCTAACGCGAAACTTCTGGGGACTTTTTAACCCCGATAATGCATTGCAAAAAACGCAACACGAATGTTTATAGTCATTCTGAAATATGAATGAC
>JAGKTI010042685.1:0-10071 GCA_018397915.1 Birgus latro
TGCAAGCACCCACATGGATAGATAGATAAATAGATAAACAGTTCACTGGCCACAGTTTACAAGGGTTCGAATGTAGAAAACAATATACATCTCTTTACAGTTCAAGATCAAAATTCGTAGTCAACAAAATTAACACTTATTAAAAAAGCATCAACAGGAAATAGTAAAATTAAAACCAAGAGAATAAAACTAATATAGTGATTTTTACATGTATAGTTTAAAGTATCATGACAAGAGATCGAATACAAAAAACAATATAAAACAACAAATATACATCTCTTAACAGTTCAAGATCCTAATCTGTAGTCCACAAAAGTAACACTTATCAAAGAAGCATCGGCAGGAAATAGTAAAACTTAATCCAATAAAACGAAATAAATTCAGTGATTTTTACATGTATAGTTTAGGAATAACGTGAATAGGTTCGAATACGGAAAACAGTACAAAGCCACACATATACATCTCTTAACAATTCAAGATCATAATCTGAAGGCAACAAAAATAACATTTATCAAAGAAGCATCAGCAGCAAATAGTAAACCTTAAACCAATAGAACAAAATACAGTAATTTTTACATGTATAGTTCAAGTATATCGTGAATGATTCTACACGTTGTATCATGGGTATCGGCCAGTAAAATGCTCCGCTAACTTGCAAAATTCAAACAGTTGTCTAATATTGATTGCAAATGGACATTCTTCCACAAAGTCTCTCGGTCTGTACCAACCCACAGACACAGAGGTGCTCCTCTTCTGGGAGACGACCACGCCCCCGTCTACTCCATCGCCCTATTTCCACACAAAGGCTGTCCCCTGATATTGAGAAACGAGTAAACGATATTCTGTGGATATTATAAACAGTTCATCGTTTCGTGAATAAATCGCGAACATTAAGATCGAGGTTGATGATCTTATACACCAGATACCTTGATGCATAAAACTAATTACTGGATGAATATACATTCTGTGTCACTCTTTTTACTATAGGGACAACATTATTCACAAAGTAGCGTATTTTCTTCCCATTGGGTGTATTAGCATGCAAGAATGTCGAAATTACGAATATTAAAGGGACGTCAATGAAACTGGGTCTTTCGGATGACATTCTAGAATAAAATTTAAATTACATCACATGATGTCGGACATCCCAGTTCATCGTAGCAAACATTGTTTGGGGTTGACCTCCTCACTCCCAACAGCTGCTTTAGGGCCCAGTGTTATACAACTTGATAACAGGTTTGTCGTCAGGTCTCACCCGCGATTCAGAGCTATAAAGAATAGAAGACATCAATGCAGCGTAAAAAATTCGTTGGTTAACTGTAAATGGCACGTCATTACTTTTGGTATAACATACAATTTCAAAACATGACACAACTTATTTCTAGCATGTACAGTACCTTGACTGCGGTAACACTGAGCCGTCGCTGGTGAAGGGAGATCCAAAGTAAAGATACGTAGTACAGAGTTCAGTGGTAAGTCCGTCCACCTTTTTTTTTTCTTTTTTGTCCGATTCTGGGCATAGGCTTCAAAGCCTGCTCCCAAGGCCCAGTAGTCCTCCTACATACCATACACCTGTACTTGTCACCACTTTGGGGCTAACACCCACCGTCCACATTGAATACATGCTAGGGCTGTCTCATACAGGCCTTGGCGTCACTGGCCGTATCATTTATCATGAAAAGCTTTGATTTGATTGGTTTATAACCATTCCATAACCTAAAAAAAAAAATGGCCATAATATTCTTACGTTCTTGATTATGCTGCCACGACTGCTAGATAGCAAAACATCAACCAAACCAAAATATGTATCCACTTATTTAATCCTTCTGGTACTCATTTTTCTGTTAGTTTTAATGAATTTATTTACGAATATTATAAATATGAAGCATGACGTGGGGGAGCCCAACATGACCCCAAATGTGACTGTCATTACCGCTGCACCAATCACAGACTCGACGACCCTGTAGGTTACATGGCTACCACAGCTGACATCATTATCACGCCACATCCTCAACGTTTTACAACAGAAAGTTTGTTCCGTAGGGCGAGGCCATAGGCTTTAGTGAAATCAGTGAAAGCTACAGAAAGTTTTAGCTTCTTACACCGTTCCATATCAGTGAGTAACCTTAGGGTGATGATGTGCTCAATACAACCACATTTATTTTGTGTCCTGGCCGGAAGCCCTCGTTCAGTCTTTGACAAATAATCATATCAAACAGTTTCGCTAGACAACTGATTATGCTAATACTTCCGTAATTGTTTCCATCTGATCCATCCCATCTCTTAAAAATAGTCAAAATCCTTGCTCTTACCCATGATACAGGATATGCCCCAGACATGAAAATTACATTAAAGAGTGTGGTAAGAGTTAAAATCCATTGCATGGGCAACATTCGACACACCAAGAGAAAGCCCATCTTGCCCG
This sequence comes from Birgus latro, assembly GCA_018397915.1. Taxonomy (NCBI): domain Eukaryota; kingdom Metazoa; phylum Arthropoda; class Malacostraca; order Decapoda; family Coenobitidae; genus Birgus; species Birgus latro. The sequence continues at coordinate 2,426 of JAGKTI010042685.1, forward strand.
CAGGCGTTATATACTTCCATCTTCTTGATCTGACTACCTACCCCTGCAGGTCAGATGGGGTCATCCTGTACAGCCATAGATACATTATTATTGGTATCTTCAGGCAGTGGAACAAAGACAGGTGGATTTAAAACAGGCTCAAAATTATTTCTAAATTCCTCATCGCTCGAACAGTCCCCGCTGCCGCGTATAGATGTATCATACGTACCTTTCCAACTGTTTGCCTTCCAGAGCCTAGCACCGTCTTTATCTTCCAAGGGCCTTTTCCATCTCCCTAAGCTCACAGTACACTGATTTACCCTTCGTCTGCAGTTACTCACTTCCTCACATACATTTAAGGTCTTGGTTTCCATCTCAGTGAAAACATTAATATTGTCACCTGAATCGTGTAATGTTCTTTAACTACCTGTTTGGGAAATTTAATTGAATTTTTAACCAAGCCACTCTGTTGCCTTGCCGTAAAATACTCCTTGATCCCCCAGTGATGCTGCCTTAGCTAGCAAATCATCTTAAGGCTGCTCCTGTGCAACACACAGGTACTGGTGGTAGAAGTATAATCAGATGGGAGATCAGCACACTGCACAAAAGAAAAATCACTCACATATTATAGCATGCATGGAGAGGCGACACATTTATCCGTGTGTCCAGTACGCTCATGTGTGTCGCTTACGATAAGTCTTGTAGCCAACGAAATGTTTATTACATACCTAAAGGTTCTTTACAACTATGAGATAACTGTCCATACATAAAGATGAAAAAAAAAAATCCATTATCGTTGGGCATACTGACACCATTTACAATACCTGGATATGATGTCAGTACCTTGTAACTCACATGAGGCTGCTAACACATGCACCACCTTCCCGAATCTTGCATTCATGTCACCTATTACTATGTATCCGTTTCTCAGGCGATTACATTTTTTTGTGCACTGCTGCAAAAGCATCCTACAAGGAATACCGAAAGTCACATGGAGGAGGATAGCAAAAACCAAATAGTACATCTTTAACAGTATGGAGCTGTAACCAAATCTAGTCACCAGTACTGCTTTCAAAGCCATGTGTAAAATTAACCAAATATTTCTTCACGAGCATCAATATTTCTTCACGAGCATCACCATCCCAACTCGGTCTGATGTGCTCACAACTTTACTGTGATAGGATACATATTTAGGTTAACTTAAAGGTAAGTTTGTTTTAGTTTCACTGATTCCTGTAATATTATAATCACTTAGCATTCGTTGAACATTTTCTTTTTCCAGTATTGTAAAAACTCGGTTAATCTATCTATCTATTGCCAGGCGCCTCAATCCCGTAAGGGGTGGCCACAAACAAATCGCCTCCATTTCGCTCTGTCCCCCGCCATTTCACTGCTCTGCTCCCAGCTGATACCCACTTCTCTTATATACAGTATACGTACCTCTCCACTCCATCCCTCCATCTCATCCTTGGTCTCCCCCTCCCTCTCCCCCCCCTCCACCTCACTCACATACACTCTCCTCGTCAGTCTTTCACGCTCCATCCTTTCCACGTGGCCAAACCACCTTAATGTGTTCTTCCTAACGCTTCCTATCGCATCCGCATCCACATCCACATCACAACGCTCCTTCACTTCCTCATTTATCAGTCTGTCTCTCGGTTAATATTCCCTGATATTATCTTAATCTTTTGGCTCCCTGTGGTGTGCTTAGAAAAAAAAATCAGGCTCCAACTGTCAGTGACGATGCCATCACGACAGAGCTTGCGCTGACGAGAAGCCAGTTTGATTTCACCGCCCATGTTTTCTGGTCGTTCTTTCTTCTTTATTTCAGTGACCTGCAGTCGTTGCCACTTCTTTCATAAGCTTGGATAGACATATTTTTGACGTAGATCTTGGAGTAGTTAATTCCAGTCGTCTTGAGATGGACTGCATTAATAAGAATCCTTGTGCAGACCTCCTTATCTTGCGGCATAAGTAACATAGGTCGGCGTCGGCGGCCCCCTCCATCAATATCTCTGCTTAGTCTGCGGTGCATGCACGCTATATCACCCATATCAATCTTCTCCCAAATCTACCCAAGCTTTTCATCATCTATAATTGCCCCATTCAGCAGGTACTCCCAACACTACAATATTTGCCTCCTTCGCCTTAAGATCAGTCACCTCGAGAAGTGTTTTTTTTTTTTTTTTTTTTTAGGTTATCTCGGCTTGTCTTTCAATTTGCGTTTGAAGCTTGGCGAACTTTTGAGTGAGGGAGTTCTCTGGAGTAGTGACTGCATTCTTTATTTCTGCTATTTCCATTATTACCACACTCAGTTTGACACTGGGTGCTTTAAGTGCGTCCTTCTACTCCTCAAATGCCAAAACACTATCAACTCATCTTTGGTTACTTGTTTCAGCTGAGTGCTTTACGTTTTCCTCACTTCAGACAGCCACTTAGTTCCAGTACTTAAGGAGCTGGGAATGATGGGATGGTAAAGGGGGAAATCAGTCGTTGGTCTTGTATGGCCTTCTAGCACTGATGACATTTGAGTGTCATAGAAGTCTGCTGGGCATGAGCAGAAAGTGAAAGCAAGGTCTTGGGGGATCTTGCCTGACAATTTATATCTTCACCGATGAAAACGACCAAGTTATAAAATACTCAACCCCCGACCTTTTACCAACTTGACCTTGTAACACTCACAAAGTTTATGAAGTGGTCATAAAGTCATCCAAGGGCGTTTCAGCTCCGAAAAAAACATAATAACAAATGGTGCCCGGCACAACAAACCTCGCCCAACAGCAGTTTTTGTATTGCTGGTAAATACTGACTCGTTTCTGCCATTTTGTGTCAGTGCACAGTTAAAGTGTAAGGTAATGGTGCAAACGTTTTCAAGTTACTCCCTCAGAAAATCCTTGATCTTGCATTTGACCTTTCAAGGACACTTAAGGTCAAAGGTCATGCTGCCAAATGAAAGCTCATATGAGACTTTCTATATCTTGGTAATAGTAGATGTCTCTATCTTCAACGTGTTTCGAGTTATAGCCCCCTGAATATCCGTGACCTTGACACTGACCTTTCAAGGTCATTCAGGGTCAAGGGTCTTGGTACCAAATGAAAGCCCATATTTCTAGTTCCTCTATGTTCCTAATAGTAAATATCAATCCTCATCCGTTTTCAAGTTATAGCTCTCTGAAAATTCGCAACCTTGATTTTGAAATTTCTTGGTCACTTTATTGCCTCCAAAATTTTATCACTTTCTTTGGGGACTAGTGCACACATATCCTGTTTCATGTAATTTCATTCAACCGTTTTTCTGTAATGATGCTAACAAACAAAGAAACCAGCCAACAAGCAAACAAACAAACTCAGCCAATAACATTACCTTATCGGACTCTGTCCGGGCGAGATAATAACGGAGCTCCACTACTGCTGTGTTTACGTCCAGGGTCCTGGAAGACACATACATAGCCAAAACCCCTCTAACCAGCCACTCTTCGATCCCAAACTTTCTCATTGCCCAATTCACCACCTCTCAAGGAATTCTGTCAAAGGCCTTCTCCAAATCAGCAAAAACATAGTACAAACCCGTTTTCTCTCCTACATATTTTTCCGAAGCTGTTGGACACTGAATATAACGACACTGGTCCCTTTTCCAGGTATAAACCCAAACTGCATCAGGTCAGAATTCACTCATTCCCTTACCATACTTTCTAGGACTATCTCCAATACGTTCATTATCTAGTCCAAAAGATTTATACTTCTATAACTTCTTCTTTGAAAGGCATCGCCCATCCCCTTATACACATTTACAATCTGATTCTTCAGCCACTCATCTGGGATAATACACTCATATAAAATCAATTTAATCAAACCATTAATTAAACCCACTTCTATATCTCCTGAGGCCTTCAACATTCTCAGCTATCGTGCCTATAGCTCTGCTCACAGTAACAGCAACAATCAAAGGTCGAGGGACAAACGCTGAATACGCAGACTCCAACCTTTCCTATTCCATTAAACTCCTCATTAAACAACCAGTTACAATGCTCTCTCCAGGCACCTTTAATATTCCTACTGTCCACTGCTACCTTTCATTCATCATTTGTCACACACTGCTCTCCTATATATCCCCATTTTCCATCTTCATCTGATTTGCCACCTTAAAATCATATTCTTCTTATCAGCAATACTAGAATCAAATCAACTTCCCTACTCGTATCAAATGTGACCTCCACAGTTGATAATCTAAAAATATGCCAAACATTATTGTTAGTATTGGCGAAATCATCGTACCAGATATTCTCATTCATTAGTGATTAAATAATGTCTGAACCTTCTGAACCTATCATTTCTAAAGAAACAGCAAACACTGCACATCGTGATACAGGCAGCATTCAGTCCCATCTCCTTTGCCAGGTATAGGGGGCCGAGGCTAGTTTACAACAATTCTCTACTGCCCATAGTCATTGATTACGAGCGAGGGCGATGCCCTCGCAAGTCTCTCGCCAAGTAGTGGTATTTTCTCACATATGAGTGGCCAGGTCCAGCCCAACCCGGCCCGGCCCGACCCAGCCCAACCGTAACGCTTTGGAGAAGCTTATATGTCAGCAATCATAGGGCCGATCACTTTATGGTTTGCACCATATGATAGCCTAATTCTTTCAGATTTGTTTTTTGACAGGTTTCACCACACAAAGGTGGTGCACGTGGCAAATGACAAGCGCCAAGTGTAGCATGTCGAAAATCTTCAAAAAGAGGACCAGAGGCCAGAGAGTTTGTCATAAAAACATGAAACTTGGTAGGTAGAATGCCATCAATATACTCAAGGCATCCTCGGGGTGTAAGGTGACATTTCAATGCTTTCGGATTTAAATGGCCTCGCTCGTACTTCACAGATAAAGGCGTTTTACTGGTGGGTAGGCGTCTAGCCACTGCCACTGCTGTCATTTTGTGATCGACATTTCACCAGCTGCTTCTTAGAGGACCCAACCAATGCTCTTAGCTTATGTAAGCCACTCCAGCTGGCACCTTCCTGGATTTGATAATGTAAAAGATTATAACAAATGTGTATACTGTCATCGCCTTCACTCAGACAGCAAGGTGTCCTTTCTAAGTTGAATGTAGTAGTAGGCAGAGGCAAACATACAATAGTCTGGCGGAGGATCAGCAGATTTTTGGCTTGTCTATTATATGTGACTGAGGTAAATAAACATTGTTATTTCTAATGCATCAAAAAATCAGTTCCTCCATATATCTACTCTCCATAACCTTCCATGAGATATCCCATAATATTCAACGGTATGCAGCTCATTCATCATCTATCCATATCCTTGGGGTACCTTTCCCTCCAAACCTATCGCTTGCAGAATCCTCTTCTCAAAGATCATGTGTCCTAAACAGATTCTGTATTTTCTTTGCCTAAACTGGGTCTCTTAGGTTGTAAATGGGTCTAATTACTCCCTGTACAGGTCAGTGTTCTCACGCGCGGGGGAGCTCATCACATACCGCTCCTGAAAACAGGTGAAGGTTTTCCGTCTCAGCAACTCTCCTTCTTTCTCTGACCCTTCTCTCTCCTCGCCGCAACGTCTCATCTCTTTCTCTCCACTAGTACTATACTAAGAAACACTGCTCTGTCGAACTGTTTTCTCGTATCCTGCTCAAATACGGTAGACACTCGCCACTTGTCAAATACAACTTTTTTGTCCTGTTATCTCTGCAGTTCTCCAGTGCAAAAAATCAACCAATACCCTCAGTCCTTCATGTATGCAGCTGGTCACCTCTGGAATATCTTCCCTGTTCTGTGTTTCCCTTTCTTCTATGACCACCCGTATTTTAACCAGCCCAGTCCCAATCGGTTTTTCACCAAGCATACCCCCAGATCCCGACCGATTTTCAACTTTTTTTTTTTTTTGCTCAAGCCTTCGCTTTTGGTGAGAAACATCGAAAATTCATAGAGAAATCGCCCTCATGAGGTTAAAAATGTTGATACAGGTGTCATTTAGCCTTACATTTTCCTTCTTTTTCAGGGTACCTGGCTAAAGAAAACGAACTATGGAAGGGTTAACTAATTCAAGCCACTTGAAAATTACGTATTTTATTTATTTGGTATGAATTTATGTGTAGCACAAGTTTATATTGGTTTTCACACAATAATATAGGCGATAAAACCTTGAGGCACATATTGCAAGTATCAGTAAATCAAATCCCAAAGAATTTTTCAGTTACATAAGAAGTCAAAAGGTAATAACTCCAACAATCGGTCCCTTGATCACAGATAACGGAGAACACACTGATGATGAAACTACGATGGCAAAAATTCTTAATACGTTCTTCGGGTCAGTATTTACAACAGAAAATATACATACGATTCCCGCTGTTTCCCCCATTCCTATAGAAGAGGGCAACATAATTACTGACATCACAGTTAGCGATCGTGACGTACTGCTTGCAATAAACAAATTAAAAGAGAATAAAACACCAGGACCAGACAAAATATCTCCACGTGTATTGAAGGAACTGCAGAATGAAATATCAAAACCCTTGTCTGAACTTTTCAACTTATCACTTAAGAGCAGTAAGGTGCCACATGAATGGAAGCTTGCCAACGTAACCCCAATATTCAAAAAGGGCAACAGAGTCCAACCAGAAAACTACCGCCCAATTAGTTTAACATCGTAGGTCTGCAAATTGCTCGAAACTATTATCAGAGACAAGTTTGTGAAACACTTAGAAACAAACAATCTCATCAAAGATTCGCAACATGGTTTTCGTAATAATCGCTCTTGCCTCACGAATCTGCTGGACTTTTTCAATGATATACTAAATATGTATGATGAGACTAAATCTGTTGATGTGGTCTACCTAGATTTTCAAAAGGCCTTTGACAAAGTTCCACACAAAAGACTCCTTCAGAAGCTAAAGGCACATGGTTTCGGTGGCAGTGTTCTTGGTTGGGTAGAAAATTGGCTGTCTGGACGAAAGCAAAGAGTTGTAATTAATGGAAAAGAGTCAGATTGGATAAACGTTACAAGTGGAGTGCCACAGGGTTCCGTGTTAGGTCCTATTCTTTTCTTAATATATGTAAATGATATTGACGAAGGATTGTGTTGTAAGATTTCAAAATTTGCTGATGATACTAAAATAGGTAACAGAGCAGATACAGCACTGCAAAGGCAAGCAATTCAGAGAGATCTTGATCAGCTGTTTAACTGGGCCCAAGTTTGGCAGATGGAGTTTAATATTAATAAATGCAAAGTACTAAACATTGGCAGTAAAAATGTAAGAGCTAGTTATAGCATGAATAATGTCCAACTTGATAGGGTAAACCATGAAAAAGACTTAGGAGTTATAATAACAGACGATTTGAAACCAAGCAAACAATGTACAGAAGCAGTGAAAAAGGCCAACAAATTGATTGGATTCATAGGCAGAGCATTTGAATATAAGTCCGATAATATCATTCTCACTTTGTATAATTCCTTAGTACGCCCGCACTTGGAGTACTGCGTTCAGTTTTGGTCACCATATTACAAAAAGGATATGGAAAAGCTTGAAAGAGTGCAGCGAAGGATGACAAAAATGATACCTAGATTGAGAAATAAACCATACGAGGAACGTTTAGAAGCCTTGAATCTCTTTACCTTAACTAAACGGAGGATACGAGGAGATTTAATTCAAGTATTCAA
>JAGKTI010042686.1:0-10071 GCA_018397915.1 Birgus latro
TGGGGAAGTGAGAGGTCACCGGGAGGAGACTGGGGGTAGCTGTAGGTAGTGGGGAAGGTGGGAAAGGACGACAGGAGTGTGTTTGTGGGGAGGAGGTTGGGGGAGTGGGGAGCGGGTTGGGGATGGGAAGGGATCGTAGTAGTAAGGTTGGTTATTAAAGGAGAGGATAACCAATCACAGAAAACGGAATGAGGGGGCAACTTAGGGAAGAGTGTAAGGGAAACAGGAGTGGAGAGGTGACAAGAATGTGGGTAGTGGGTAAGGAGGGGGTAAGGGGCCGTGGGAGGGTGGGTAGGGACTAGGGGTTAAAGCAGGGGGGGGTGGCATATCGTAGAAAACGGAGTGAGGGAGTATTACGGGAGGCTGAACTATTCCTGTCAAACACTGATCTTTGCTACTTAACAAAGACTACAAATACTCCACCGCGGGGTATAGTATGACCTTTCATTAGCACAGATTTCCCCTAAGCTATATCACATCTCACAGTAACAAGAAATGGACGTCACTGTGCTGTAGGGATTAATGGCGATCTCTTCAGCTTACACTACGAAGGTGTCTCCTAAACTCGATAAAACTGTCTGACGGTAGTAAGAATACAAAAGGAGAAAATATTAAGGCGTCATCTTATTTGCGAGGTTAATCGAGCATAAGGGAGGTCTTTATGGTTATCAAAAAGGGCTGACCATTAACAGTGGCATTTGTCCAAAGGTTAATGCATTCTCGTCGATTTAGCAGACCATCTAGAGAACTAAACATGACATTTCACTCCGGTGAGATCACAAGCAAATATTTGTCTTTGTTAGCTGAACTCTCACCTTCTGTCCAGGAATACAGTATTAAAAAAATTACTATGCCATCTGAATCAATAAACAGGTCAGAAAGAGGTGTTAGAAGACTTCCTAGGTCGTAGAGACGGGCGATTCGACGGCATCACGCGTAAATATTTGTCCTTTACGTGCTGAACTCTCACATTCTGTCCACGTGCAACCCGACGCCCTTGGAGTTGCCATGGTAACGGGACGCTTACGGGAGAACTCCTTTAAGGGTACATATTTTTGGATTGTTGATACGGTTTTCTAATATTTGGAAGATGATACGTCAGAAGCTTTTCACATATCTGGACGGAGAGACGTCAGAAGCCTTCCTTCCATTTGGACGGTGAGACGTGAAAAGTTTTCCTCAGTTTAGAAGTTAACTGATTTGTACAAAAAGAAACATGCTAGAGAGAGAGTTTAGAAAGTTCTTTTATTCTTTCTTAGGCTTTCTTTTTTAGATTTTTCGAACTGGAGGGGTTAGATATAGTCTTCATTGGTTCTTCCTGGACTAGGGAGCTCTCCTAAGCTGAATAATATTGCTTGGTAAGGATAAGGTAAAAAATTAAAAGAATAAGTCCTAAGGCTGAAGGAACTAACTGTAGGACTCAAGTTATCATCATCATCATCGTCTGTTTTTATCCCACTAGAACTGTCAAATTATCAAAAGCACAGAATCAGTTAGGCAGGATCAGTGCTGACAGGAATCGCCTTCACCTTCTCAACTACGGCATCCGCAGCCAACTTTCACGCTTGACATTCAGATCATCAGACACTCCTGATGAACTGTAAGACGAAATAATACACTGAAGCCATTAGCGGTAATATTATGGCACCATTTACCCTCTTAGTATGAGTATTTTTTTTTTAATTTCTCCGACTATCCTCAGATTAAATTCAGCTTAGGACAGAATTTTGATTAACTTAAGGTGAATAAAACCGGCAGCGAAAAAAAAAAAAAAACAGAATCAAACAGAAAAGGCGTAATGTACAGAGTGGGTTAGGTATAGATGACTACTCGTTTTAAGTGAATTTTATAAACAGCCTTGCACAACCTCACACCACACCTCCAGCAATAATTATAATGCAAACAGAAACTTAAGTATCAATATGGAGAGTGTTATGGTAATTTATTGCTTTGTTAAGACTGGACTTTATATTCAGAGGTCAGATGTCTGTGGGTGTGTCTGTGTGCCAGTCTGTTTGTACTGTTTATAAGTGTGTGTGTGTGTGTGTGTGTGTGTGTGTGTGTGTTTCTGTGTCTGTTCGTCTGTACGTATCCATGTGCAAATATTTATCTACTTATCTACCTGTGTGTGCGTGTGTGTGTGTGTGTGTGTGTGTGTGTGTGTGTGTGTGTGTGTGTGTGTGTGTGTGTGCCAGGGAATATGTGCCTGAGTTTGTGTGTATGTTTTCGTATGTGTTTTTATGTATACAGTATGTGTGGCATTATATTATTTGCGTAAATGATTATCTGTATATAAATGTGTGCCTATAAGTGTATATCTTTATGCGTGTGTCTTTATGTATGTGTGTGTACATGTGCGCTCGTGAATTTGTCTGGATACGTCTATTTCTGGGTGACTGTGAAGGTTTACGGTATATATGACTGCGATATCGTGCACATGCGTGTTTGGAAGCAAATTTCTTCGTAAAAGTATGCCAATATTACCGGTATATAATGAATCTAAATATATGACTTTTTTTTTTTTTTCTTGGGCTCACTTTCTTATATCCCTTGTCACTGTTCACCCTGCAGTGCATCTGGAAACCTGAAGATAAGCTCGGTGAGTGCGGGTTGTATTAAGGGAAGACTGGAACTCAACAAAGGAAACAAAAATCTGCCTTAATCTCTCACGTGTTGTTGATAGGCATAAGTTTAACCTTTCTTCTTTATTTTTTTTTACTTTTCCATGGCTACCGCTTAGAAAAACCAGTATTAACTCATCCATATAAAGTACAGAAAATATTAGAGGTGTACGGTCATATGTTAATGATTTTGAGGGAAAATAATTCAGTCCGATGACGCATTTTCAAGATTTCTTCTTGCTACGCTTTAATGTTTATACTTCAGAGGCGTTTCATAGAAGAGGAGCTTAACAGATATTGTTTCTCATCGTTTCACTGTAAAAGGTAACCCAAAAAACAATTAAAATCGTCTGGAGGAAGGAATATCAAAAGAAAATTGACGTCATCTCAGTGAAGGGGTGGAGCATTAAAGTCAATTCGAGGGCAAACTTTTCCAAATACAGATAAAGTGTCTTTGAGATGACGGCGGCTGAGACTTCATTTCCTAGGCCTTTTATTTTTCATCTATTTTTTGCCAGTATGGATTCTAACTGACCATACTTAGATAAGGGACATACGTCATGAGATACATATTGTGGGAAAACTGAAAACGACGGGTAAAAGCTGGTGTTAGATGAACAACACTCTTGCCATGATGCAATTACGAGCGAAAATACTGGCTGGTGGACGTGGGTTCGTCTCCCGCCAGAGGTGTAAAAACTTTGGGAAACGTTCACCGAGCCACTTACCGCTTTGGCGGACACAAGGGTGCTGTGGTTGAACCAGTGTCGCATACTAGTATGCTTGCACCCAGTCAGCTTAGGCGGGCCGATTACACTTGGTTCACAGACTACACACACATCCAAAGCCACTCTAACACAACACCCACACTTACAAGCACTTCTCACCCTACATACAATCTCCGCAGAGCACCAAATGTTGGTGGAGTAGAGATACAGAGAGACATAGATAAAATCAGCGTTGGTATTTATGCACTAATTATGAGTTTGTCAGGGGAACTGCAGTAAATTACAAAATAAAAACTAAAACACACTCTGCTTATCCAGTTATGTAATCGCCATTATACAAGCAAGAGCAAAGAAGACAAAATAGTACTTCTCTCTCTCTCGTGTGTGTGCTTAAGAACAGGAAAAGCTAACATGCATATCACTGACACAGAAAACTGAGCATAGGTAAACAAAACTAAAAGTAAATATACAGACAAACGTAAACATTAACAATGTACATAGAGGGAGAAACTAACTAACCACCTAACTCTGATTCATGTGTAAAATTCTATGTTTCCTCTATAACCACCAACTGATCTATCCGCCGTTCTGTGCGTGTAGGCTATCTGTACATTTCTATCTACGTCTTCGGCTTAAAAATATCATGTTTTGTTTGTCTAGCTGTGCGATTATTATTAGAACTGTATGTCTCCCTTCATCGACCAAAATTATATACACATGGTTACGGCATCAGTAAGACTCATTTCCTCCCACTCCCTCCCCTCCCGCCTCCTCCTACTTCACACACCCACACCGACACAAACCACACATCCATGTCTCTCTCACCCCTCACACTCATTCCCATCACAGTGCGCTATATGAGGGCAAAGCAAATGACTGGTCGATTTCAGAAGTTCGATTCTCAAGGGTCACGAAGCAGCACGGAAGAGGCGACGACTTGCATCAGCGCTTGACTGGTATTATGATTATCTCAGCATCCTAAGCATCTTAATATTCTAGTATTCTGTAATCAAGAGTTACTTTTTCAACCGTGGGGAAAGCTCTGTATGTTGGATTTGGTGCTTACAAACAGGTCAAGATGACACCGAGAGTCATGGATGATGAACATGGAAAAAGACTCGCACTGTTCTCTCCCTCCTTGATCCCTCCCCGCCCTCTCTCTCTCTCTTTCTCTCTCAACACGCCTGATCCGAATGACACCTAACGAATATGACTGTAATGATGAAAATCCAATGAAAGAAAGAAACGGTGAACTTAATCTATAATTATACAGGGAAAAAAACAGCCAAAGATTGAACAAAGATTATTACTCTACCTTACTGATAACGCTGGCTAGGTCGGAGCTGCCCTGGGAAACACACAACACTGCCGAATATCAGATAAAGGCACTGCGCATAAATGTTTTACATGATATCAGAATTAATACACTATCATTGTTACCTTGTTCGTAACTTTGCTTACATTCTTGCACATGAGGTCTCAGTGTGATTTACAGTTATTACTGGCAGTCAAAGGAAATGATTAAACTCCGAGGTTTCTGAATAAGCAAACCATCATTGACACTTTTTCATGTTAGGGTTTCATTATTGTTTATAGTTCTCACTGTGATGTAATTATAACTATGATAAACAGCTCGTGATTTGTAGCTGATCTCAAGAGTCTGCAACACTATAATATCGACGTAGGACTTGCGGACACACTTTTGCACACTCGCACTTCACGCGCACACTCCTTGGGATAATATAACTAACTGATCGCATCTCGCACACCACGCACAGGATCCAGGAAGGGAGAATAGGGATGGGGTAGAGGGGCAGCAAGGGAGGGAGGGAGAGGTAAGTGGCGGCCAAGCTGCCTCTGTTCGAAGCTTCGGTCAATCTTGTCCCGGGATCCTGACTTTCTGAGTCGCTTCGGATTTCACAAACGAGATTCGTGAAATCAAACCGCCGTATAGGTGTAGCAAGCATCGTGAAAGTGTAAGCAGGTTCCAGAAATGTCAGTGTTATTTGTTAAACTCTGACGGCAGACTAGAGCATGTTCGATTTCTCTACCTTGTTTGGGAATGAGTTACGTAAAGAGGAGCGAAGGCTAACTACGTCTAATGCTCATAACTGTTTCATTAAGGACCGCTAGATATTGAGACTTTTCACACATTCTCTGTCAGTTTGAAGAATACGGTCGTGAGAGATGGTGAGATGAGAGAGTGTGTGTGGAACAGTGAAACAGTGGATATGAATAAGGCTGACGGGTTAAATGAATGTAAGGTGTGAGGTGTGTGTAACTTTCTGATCGGTTTGGGAAGCTCACACTTCTTCCTAACCATTTTTTTTCTACATATATTACGTTAATAATCTCGTCTCTAATATCAGTTCAGTATTAATTCAGACTGTCGATGTTATGAAACTGTAACCATCACAAAGGAGGATAATATGGTGTGATACACAAAATAAATTGTTAATGAAAAGATACTAGATAGCCTCCTAAGCTGACGAGAATACGGCCTAGTACCAGGAACAATATCAAAATGAAGAAGTATATCAGATTATCTGTGAACACTTTTAGATTGTGGAAAGAAAAAAAAAAAGTATGGAACTGTGAGAAACTGGATGATGCTAAAAGAGTGATGGGAAGAGAAGTATCTTGGTGTGCGACTGAAGGCATAAAAATTTTAATATGATCGATCGAGAAATGGTGATTAGAGGAAAAATAATTCTTATCTAGTTCAATGGATTAGGAAGAAGGGAATAGATGCGTACGACGTGCGATGAATTGGACATATAAAATGGCGGGATGTGAGCAATGGTATGGTAGTGTGTGAAATAGTGTTACGTCAATCGCTTGGTGGCATTCATCCCCCCCCCCACTTGCTGTGCTTCAAAGGGCGCCTTGGTGAGTATTACATTGCATTATTACTATTATTATTATTATTATTATTATTATTAATTATTATCTGTACGGTACAGATGTTTCACTTACTGAGCCAGTGTTTAATCTTCACCCATGAGAAGAGGTATATACTACTTAAAACGGTCGACCTTTCAGTCTCGTTGGCATATTATGCAACTGTGTTTTTGTTAATTACGGAAAGTGTAAAGACCATGAAATCCCCGTTCATAGTTTTATTTGTTGATCGTGGTTGGGTGGGTAACGCCGTTGTGCAGTGCATGCTGTATAAAAGCGTAAAAGCTCACATAACATGGTAAGTTGTCTGTTTGCAGTTTAGAAATGTTTACTTTCGCTCTGAGGCTGCCTTTTTTAGTTTACATTCGCATTTTATTTTTTACCATCATCATTATTATCATCATCATCATCATCACCACAACCATCATCTCCAATCTTCAAGCGAATATATGAAATCATTCGGCTTTGCACATAGAGTACTGTCATCCGTAATGCATTTTCAAGTTCTTACCATAGGGGGAGTGGGGATAAGGGGGAGAAGGTTCTGTGCTTTGAGTGAGGGCATTTACTGCAGGGGAGGCGGAGGGGACTCTATTTTAAGATGCCAGAAAATCTCTCGGAAAGGCACTGTCCGTCTGTCGCTCTCTAATCTTTTTCAGACGGGAGATGTTTTACTCCAGCAGAATTCAGCGAAACCCTAAATTACGTCCCTAATGGTCCCTCATCTGTCTGGTGCTTTTGTGCTTGTTTCTAAGTGGGAAAATCTGTTTGTCACGGAGCCTCTCAGGTGAATCAAACAGCCTGCTCTTGTGTTACATCATTCCTCTTCTGTGATGTGGGGGGGCCATCCATTTGACACAGAGATTATACCACTTTTACTTTAACTTGGCCTAAAATTGACCTCTCTTCATCTTGAATGCCCAGTTGTAACAGTGAAGTAGTACTAAAGTATTGTGCTAGTCACGAAGAAGTACTATGGATGTGACTTAGAGCTGTAGTATTGTCTTGTTTTGCCTCTGAGGTAGGAAAAAAAAAGTAGCAAAAGGACGAAAATCTGGGCAAGTTAAGATGAAAAAAGTTTAGCGATCCAGACTTGCGCGGGGGAGAGGGAGGATTGATTGCTTTAGAACTCTTCCCCTCTCCCCCACCCTTCCCACCACGTCCTTGAGGAATCCATTTTTTTTTTTTTTTTAAATAACGATTCGCCTTAATGATATGGCCTTGATGGCTCTGATAATGTAAGATTGCAAGAGGCGGCTTAATGACTTTGGAACTATGAAGTGAAGAATAATGAAGGGAGTCTGTGTCGTGCATGGGCTTGAATACTGATGTACCGAAACTACGAAAAAGTGAAGGAAAGTTGGAAGTACTGATCTTCTAAAACACTGCATGTTTTTATTACTTCGTTCTTTGTTTGGTTATAATTTCTGTCCATCATTTATGCATCTGATTGTTGTTATTCTTGATTATTTGTTCATTTATTTAAGTTTTGCCTTGAATTCCTTTTCCTCCTCAGTGGACCTAACATGTTCATTTGGTGGATTAATGTTTATTAGGTGGATTATTAAAATAAATTAAAACATTTTTGGAGAGGTTCCAGCTGAATCAAACCGCTTTTTTCCCCACTCCCCTCCACTTCCTCTCAGCACTGCCGAAGATTCTTTCCCAGTGAAACCCCCTCCCCCATCCTACAGTCCTGGATATGTGCGTTCACTTCGATATTTTGTCAGCTATATCGTATTGCATTTTTGTATAGCTCTGTTTACATTACTGACTAGTGTTTAGTTAGCTGGTTTATGTCTTTATTTGATGGAATATTACTCGTTTTTCTGTTACTCTCTCTCTCTCTCTCTCTCTCTCTCTCTCTCTCTCTCTCTCTCTCATATCAGAGGCATACATTTACTTTATATTCACTGCACAAAATTTTCAGTACATGATTTCACTGCCTCCTAAAATCTCCTTCTCATTTTTTTTTCCAGACATTTGTATTATATTAACTGGAATTTCGTGACCACATATATATATATATATTTTTTTCACTGTTACCTGATTTCATGACAAACAGAAAGAACGAAAAAAGCGACAAAATGCAAACCAAGCAAAATCTTCCTACTCTGGGGAGAAAGGAGCCGGTGGTGCAGTGGTTAGCGCGTTCAGCTCTCGAGTGCAAGAACCCGAGATCGATTTTAAAGCCGATCAGACTCCTGGACGAATTTTGTTACTCTCTTGTGTTCCGGTTCTAGGAGTACGACCCAAGATGTAACACTGGCTTTTATGGGTTTTATTTTACAGGAAGACTGAGGTAGATAAAAAAATGTCTACCATAATGAGCCTCGGAACAGTGTCTACATTAATAACCTCCCTCAAAAGTCTACCCTAATGAGCCTCGAAAATAAAATAAAAATATCTACTTTTAATGAGCCTTGAATGAAAAATAGTCTACCTTAATGACCCCCAAAATGTCTACCTTAATGAACCTCAAAAAAGTCTACCTTAATGAGCTTCGAAAGAAAATTTTTTTTTAACCTTACTGAGCCTCGAAAAAATCTACCTTAATGAACCAAAAAATGTCTACCTTAATGAGCTTCGAAAAATTGCCTACCCTAATGAACCTCGGTAGAAAAAAAAAATCTCTACCCTAATGTGCCTTAAAAAAAAGTCTACCTTACTGAGCCTTAGAAAAAATGTCTGTCTTAATGAGCCTCGAAAAAGATGTCTACCTTCATGAGCCTTGTTTAGTCGAAATGCAGACAGTTTACGAATGACGGAAGAGGTTCATTACAGTCAACAATTGCACAACAGCCCGTCCCACCCCCACTCGTGAATGCTAGACAGGTAAGTGGCGAAAGGCAGGTCAGGCAGGAAGGCAGGTCAGGTGGTAGGAAGGCAGGTGAGGTAGGAAGGCAGATGAGGTAGGGAAGACAGGTGAGGTAACAAGGCAGTTCAGGTGATAAGAAGGGAGGTCAGGCAGGAAGGCAGGTCAGGTGGTAGGAAGGCAAGTGAGTAGGAAGGCAGGTTAGGCGGGAAGGCAGGTTAGGTAAAAACTACTGGTTAATGATGGAAGCCTTGGCCTCGAGTTTATACTGCGACAAGGTGTACCCCTCCAGTAACAGAGGCTGCCCCCTAAACGAATTAGATTATCTGCCATTAACAAGAATAAAGAAAAAAAGACATGGCGTAGAGTCTTCAGCTCGATGGCGCTTTTCTTATTTCTTTTAGTTTTTTCTTTATTTATTTATACTGCTGTACCTCCAGATGATTTTGTTCAGCTTAGGGAGAGATATCAGATTATGGAAGGGTTGATGGAAACTGTTTCTGATCTCACCACTACCATCGATCACTACAAAGCTTAATGAATTTCGTCTGCAAACAGCGAATACAAAAAACAGAACCCGTCATCGGGCTGAAGGGGTTAATCGAAGCTTTGACCTCGAGGTGATACTGAGATGAGGTCAAGCCCTTCAGTATGTTGATGACTTGGATTTTATTCTTACTGGAGTCAGATAATTTAATTTAGCCTAGACAGGTTCCTCATAGTGAACGGATCGGAAGAAAGAAACCTTCACTAATCTTTTCAGCGTGATGCCGTCTTCGTAACTCCTTCACCCAGTAGGGGGTCTCGGAAGCTTAATAAAATGGCCTGGCATTACCCAAAAATTTAATTCAAATGACGTCCCGGGCTGAGAGGGTTAATTATGTTTTTGCTGTCCTTAAACAATAATATTCTTGCTGACGCCAGACGACGTTATTCAGCTTATAGGAGTCGTCTTGTAGTCAACGGGTTAAATAGTGGAAGACTCTCTCTCTCTCTCCCTATATAT
>JAGKTI010042687.1:0-10071 GCA_018397915.1 Birgus latro
CCCACGTCACTGTTAAGCCTTACGGAGCTCTGATGCCTCTTCTTTACTCTTGCTAGCACTCGGTTTTGTTCAGCTTATAGTCTACTGTGCTAGTCAATATTCAGTCGTATCAGCATGAAATCTGGTCTTATTTATGGGGAAAGAACGAGTCTCCATGTCTACTAGCCACGTCGACCTTCCAGTCTGGCTACATGTGACAGTCTGATGTGCTGAAAGGAGTCTGCGATCACTGTCAGGTTAGAACAAACGTGCTACAACATCCCCCAGATAAAAGTCTGGCCATGATTAGAGAGTCTAGTGATCCCCCAGATGTAGATGTGGCCACATGAGGAATATCTACAAGACGTCAGCTGCCACCCTCCAAATTCTGGTGATCTTGCAGATTTAGACGCGACAGAGACAGATAGATTTGTGGTCGGTTTGTTTTCATCTAAGGGAACTAGCCCATTTTCACAACTGAAATACTAAGTCGCGGTTGCAGGGAAATCGACGAGACTTAGATATGTTGTAGGAATGAGTCTCCTTTGTTACTACATTCCTTTTCATCTCAACTTGGTCCAGATTTTCGTTCTTTTGCGGCTCATGTAGCTCAGTGGCAGAAGAAGCCAATGGTAAGTCTCTACATCCTTTCCATAACACTTCTCAATGACTTGCATCATATTCTAGTGTTAATCTACTGTTACAGCCAAGCAACCAAGATGGAAAGATCGTAACTTTAGGTAAATAAATGAAAAAGATTATACCCAGATTCACCTTCCAGTTTGACGGCACATGGCCATCATCTCAGGCAACAGGCGGTTACGAATTTTTGTCAGAAGAGAATAAACGCGCTATAGTGAGTCCCAGATACAAATGTGGACACGATGGGAAGTTTTATAGAATTTCAGCAACTACCTCAACTCCAGTGATCCCCCAGAGGAAGATATGGCCATGATTGCTCTAGGGATCTCCGTTTTAGGAGTGGCAATGATAGGGCCCTCTAGCCATCTTCAGCTTATGGAATGACAATGATAGGACGCTCTGCATGTCACTTCCTTACCTTCTTATGAAGCCATTCCCAGATACAATGTACAAAAGATGTGGTTACAAAGTCTAGTGATTCCCACATATAAGCGTGATCATGATGCAATGTTCTACAGGACATCAACTCCTTATAAGTTAGCCTACAGATTTGCTGTACTGTAGATGTAGCCATGATGGGAAGTTTGAGTGATTTCCAGATATAGTTGTGGCCATGAGAGGAATATCTGAATAATTTCAGCGCCCTATCCACCAATTCTAGTGATTCCCAGACAGAGTAAGCGTGGTCATGGTAAGAAAAAGGAAGATTTACAGAATTCCAGCGCTATACTCCCAGTTCCAGTGAGTCCCTTCCCCCCATATACCGTAGAATACAGGAAGGTTTGCAGGATAGGAACTTACAAGATAGGAGGGTTTACAGAATAGAAAGGCTTACAAGACAGGAAGGTTTACAGGACAGGAGCTCTTATGGAATAGGAAGGCTTACAGGAGAAAAAGTTTTACAAGTCAAGAGGGCTTAGAGGATAGAAAGGTTCACAGGGTAGAAATTTTTACACAGTAGGAATACTTACATGATAGGATGATTTACAGGATAGGAAGATTTAAAGAAAAGGACGGTTTACACGACTGCGAGGTTTAAAAGATAGGACGGTTTACACTGTAGGGAGGTTTAAAGGATAGGACGGTTTACACGATAGAAAGGTATAACGGATAGGAAGGTTTACACGACACGAAGTTTTAAAGGATAATAAGGTTTACACGATAGGAAGGCTTACAGGATAGAATGGTCCTTAAAACACGATTGTACAAAACTCCAGCTCCTTTTACCCAAATTCCAGCAAACCCAATATATATATACAGAAATGATGGAGTTCTACAGAATTTCAGCGCCTTACCGCTTGTTCCACTGATCCCAGGATATACGTGTGCCCATGACAGGATGACCTACAATATACTTTTCACCTATCAACGTTATCTCGTGTCTGTTGTTTGGCTCGAGTGCCACTTGGATAATAAAAGGTGATGAACACAAGGGGCGTCAAGTATTAAGATATCGGTCTCGTTGTCAGGGCCGTTGATGTTGCAGTGGCCACAGACTCATCTGCAAAGTGAACCTGGTGGACTGCAGACTTAAGTTGCCCACCATCATCCTTTCAGGAGATAGGAAAGTAACTGAGGGACGCTCGTATCACCAGGCAGTGGAACCGTCTGATTATATTGGTGCCACCACAAGAAGGCGTGTGGAATGCAGCAGTGGGAATAGAAATTTGAATCTCTTCCCATTCCAAATGGTCTTCTTGTGTGTGCTTTTCTCATTGCTTGTTCTTGCACTTTTTGCATTCCTACATTTTAACAACCATTTTAGAAAAAAAAATGCTTTTGTACAATGATGCACACCATTGCCTTTGCAAGTATAAAAGTCATCATGATCGTCATCATCATCATTGTATTAGTTAGCCGTCGTCGTCGTCATAATGATCATGATCATCATTGTCATCCCAACACTGCTTCCCATTAAAATATAGCGCCATACAGGAAAATCATACCAACTGCATTCCATGTTCATTTCATGCATCACAACTGTCAAGTACTGAAGGATTACTGTGATGTGTGAAGATGGATGTCTGTAATTGTCAGCTGGGCAACTGGTCATCAAAAAAACTAATGTCTAATATAAACCCAGAGCCCACCCACCCTCCCCCCACACACAAAATCTCCAGTTAGAAGCCAAAGCAACAAAATCTTTCACCAAGGAATAAATACAAAGGCAAACGACCGATAAAATGCACCAAAACGATCACAGAAGAGAGAAAACCAAGCACCCGAAAAGCAACCAGAGGCGAGCTACCAAGTCACCAAGAGGCGACAAAAGAGACGAACCGACGTGGGGAACAAGGACGGCATCAACAGTAAAGCAACCAATGAAGGAAAGACATTAGTTTTTTTTTTTTAAATCAATAACCCTTACTAACAATAAAAGAATGAAAGACGATACGACAAACAGTTAAGTGGATGTGAGATCGACGTCGGGAATGACTGATGAGAAGCATAAAGGGGCAACTTCTATATATGAAAGTGTAACTAAAGTGACATGATCAAACTAGAGATGCCAGAAATAACAGAATGAAAGGCAAAGCAGACCATAAAGCTGGATCTCTTGGTGAGAGATAACAACATAATCCACTGGCCAGCAATAAAGATGCAAGAAGATAAAACAACAACAAGAGTGTGAAGGTGAGAGAAAATGAGAATCAAAGGAAAGCAGTACAATACGAGAAGCGACAAGAGGCGAACTTCCTAAACATAAAGGACAAATAAAAGATACGTATGTTTACAATCAAGACAAGAGAAACGGGACAGTACCGATAATAAAGTAGCCACTACAGAATTATCATTTGGTGTAAGATAGCTTCAACCAAAACCCAACATAACTGATAACATGAAACTGGATACGATAAAAAGCAGGGTAGTGGATGCGAGAGAAAAGACACGAACGGGCGATAAAGAATGTAAGAGCCAAAAATACATCCGGAGCAACGGAGGACGACCTACCCAAACATCAAGATAACAGGAAACTGGATACGATAAGTAGCAAGTTGGTGGGTGCGAGAGGAACGACTGGAGTGGTCGATAAAGAACATAAAAGCCAAAAATACATCAGAAGCAACACGGACAACTTGCTTAAACATCAAGAAACGAAACAGAAGACGTACAACCGACCTGCAAGACAAGAGACAGGACAGAACAAAAACGAACAGACGAGGCAGAAGATGCATTTGGGGAGCTATAAAAGACAGCGTGCACAGACTTAACAAGCAAAAACAGAGGGAAAAGAGAACGCGATAAAAAGCAAGTTATTGGATGAGTGGGGAACAAATGAACGTAAACACAAGCATTACAAAACGAGAACCAACCAAAGGCGAACTTCCCAACTAAGGAGACTGAAGATCCAATAAAAGTCACGGAAACACGACAGAACCAGCTGTAAACAACCCCCCCCCCCTTTCTCTCTCCAGCCAGGCGCCTTATTTCCGTAAGGGGTGGCTACAAACCAATCGCCTGCATGTCATCCTGTCCTCTGCTGTAAGGCTACCCTTCCTCCAACTTCCTAGACATAAATAAATAAAATAAAACTGACATACGACCAAACTAAAGATACTAGATAAACAACAGGGCGAATAGCAAAACAACCAATACCCCAGAAAGTTAAATCATGTGGCTGGTGACAAAGGTAGCACAGTGGCCGGCAATAAAAGATTTACAGGAAAAAGAATGCATATAAAGCGAGTCGCTGGCCGCTGCAGGGTCATGGAAAGTGTAAGAAGGTAAGGAAAGAGGCACTCAGAAGCGACCTACTCAGATATAAAAAAGAAACAAAACGGAAAAAAAGTCCAAAATTAAGACTCGAGAAAGACAAGACCAGAAGCAGACCAAAAAAAAAAAGTAAAAGAAGTGACAATCAACAAGAAGCAATAAAAGCAGCAACCACAAGACAGCAGCAAAAAAATACAGGAGAGGAAGATGTGGAAAAAAATACTGGAAATGAGAGAGACGCTTAAAACAGCCGATAAGAAGCGCAAAACAAGGTAAAAACTAAACAAGAAGCAATCAAGAGACGAACTTTGTGGACAACAAGAAGCGACAAAAGCAATGTACGACCAAATTAAAGACAAGGAAGATACGACAGAGCCACATGTAAGCCGAAAAAATGAAACGGAAAATAAGCGACGACAGCAGAAGTCATGTGCCGGCAATAAAAGACCGCGAAACATACCACACTGATAAATAAACAAGCATATTAGTGGACGCCAGAGGGACGCCTAGAACAACCGATAAAGAACGTTAAAAAAGAAAAGGAAAATAAAACCAGGAGAATTTCACAGGCTTAGACGGACGACTGGAACGACGAATGACCATAAGTTATCCCTACAGTCCGTTGACGTAATCTCTCTTTCTCTCTCTTTGCTAATCCAGGTGAGAGAGGGAACAGATAAGGCCTTGATTCACCTCCTCACTAACAAGAAACACTCACAAGCTTAATCAAATCACCTGATGGTTAAATAAACTATAATAAAAAAAAAAATAAAACACGCCAACCCACTGAAGAGCTTAACCCCTTCTAACCTATGACGTAATTCCTCTAGTACAGTTTTGCTACTCAGACGATTTTATTCAGTTCCCCCTCTAAAGGTCCAGACAACTCTAGTACTCAGTTCCACCCAACACCAGACTGAGTGTTACCTGAGCGCGAAAGACGACTGAAACGGATCGATCATTAGCAGGAACGACTGAAACGGGCTGATTAACAGGAGGAACGACCGATAAGTGGAAGAACAACGACCCTGAAGTAGCGAGGGTGAAAGGTATTCTTGTGGGCAGCCTTAAAAAATTCAGCAGCCAGGGGACCCCATTTTCACTCTCTTCTTGGCGCATCCGAACGATTTCATTCAACTCTAGCTTTAAAGGGTTTGATTAGTTTTGTACATACGAGGACACATTTTTAAAAAATTCTGTTCTAACCATCTCCACACTACTTTATTTAACGTGGGATATTTTTTTCTGTTTTCCTTTATTTTTTTTTATTTTTTTATTACTCGGATATGATACAGCCTAATTAAGTGATGTGGTCTCTCCTCGGCTGAATAATATCTTCTACAAAAAGTAGGAATAAGATCAAATCGTCATCGGATTGAACGGAGTGAAGAGAATAAGGCTACATTAATTTAACCCCTCCAGTTTGAACAATCACCCAAGTCTGAATAAAATCGCCTGGAATTGACAAAAAAAAAAAAAAGTCACCAGGTCAAAGGAGCTAATCCCGCTGGTGAGAGGAAGGACAACACTGATAATGTTAGATAAAATTTCGAGTTCAATGGATTCACTCTCAGATTTAACAGGAATAAAATACCGGGGTTGTCTCGACTATGATACGGCTAATGGTGGCTCTCAGGTTCCTATAACTCTCTGTCTAATAAAATCGTCTGGAGTTATCTGACATAGAATACAAGTTGCATAGATCTTGAGAGGGCAAAAAGGTGACAGTACTATGATTCATTCTTAACTGGATATAATCGTCTGACGTTTGCTGGAAGAAGAAGCTGAAGGATGTGTAACCATGAAATAGCCAAGTGATTAATTCAGCAAGATCTCGCTACGTTTTGACACAACTTAGAGGCAGTGTCAGAGAACTTTCGTCCCCGACTGTACGCGTTCTTGGACTATGAATGATGCAATTCCTTAGACTTGTTTTCGGGGTCGATCTCGTTTACTCGCTTTACCTAGTTACCAGCAGACGATTTTATTCACCTGGTTCATTCATTCGGACATTGAAAATAATAACTGAATCTTCCAGTCACCTTTCAGTAAATAAGTGATTATATACTGTGCACAAACTGACAATAAGTCAGTGCTATTTCGTCGTTTATCTCACTCTCTTTCTCAATCCTCGCTTCCATCATCATTAACGTGGCATTTAATCATCTTTCACCGTTCCTTCCTCCATAGCTCATTTCCAGCACTCTCCTCTTCTCTCCTTCTTTTATATTTTCTCTTCTTTCCGTTCTCTGTCCCAATCCCTCTCTTTAATCCGTGAGAGAACAGGGACTATTTTTTTTCCTACTGCCTATTTCCACATGATACATTATAGAAAAGCTTTTGCTCTCTGTATATTCTGCAGATCTCATTTAAGGCACCTCCTTTTTTTTTCAACAGTTTGTTATTCAGGTAATAATATTAATTCATGTTCTAGCCCCTCCCGGTGGATTACAGGCTTAAGCTACATCTTTCCAGTGGTCTACCATGCCCATTTTGGGTAATACGGAAGTAGTTTATTGTTGCAGTTAATACCGACAACTTTAGCTAAAGAAAGCACCAGTTGCCTAGAAAGTTTATATACGGTATTTTCTTAATAGTTTTTTCTTTTTTCATGTTTCCTCTTTCGGCAGCTTCCAATTTTTCCCCGCCCTCGTGTCCACCTCTCGTCACGGGTCAGGAGTGTTGCTTCTCCTCACATCCTGCCTTGTGCTTCCTTCCTCCACCCCACCCACTCTTTCGTATCAAACTTTAAGCATTTCCCGCTATAAATGCTTAATCCACCCATCTTCTCCCTCTAGCTTGCCAGTGTTTTCTTACTATCTTAATCTCTCTCCTTCTCCTTCCATACGCTCTCTTCTTCTATTACTTCCTGCCACTCCTGCAATGGCACTGGCGGAGGTACGCGCTCACTGAGTGCTCTCTAATTTTACCTATGTATCATAAATTGTTAAACCCTCATCCATCCACAATTCTCCTTCCAGCACGCCACTCTCTCTCTTTCACTTCTTGTATTTCTTTATCACTACCTTTTTCTCTTCTTCATTTCTTCCCTTCCTCCCTCCTTTTCTCTCTCCTCCCCACCCTCCCATCCCTCTGTTACTTTCTTCACCCTTCTCAGTCATTACCATTCCCTTCTTTCTCACTTCCACCCTCTTTCCCTCTATCTTTTCCTCCCTCTCTCCTCTCAGTCACTTCCTTTTCTCTATCTCTCACAGACTATCTGCAGCCTCTTCTTCCCGCTCCCCCTTTTTCCCATTTCTCCACATCCCCTTCCTCTCCCTCCCTCCCTCCTCCTCTCAATCTCTCTCACACTCCCTCGAACCACTTCTTTCCTCCCTCCCTCCCTTTTATCCTCTCCGCCACTCCTCCATACTCTCTTTTCTCCCTCCCTCCTTCCCTCTATCCTCCCTACTATCCCTACTATCTCCTTCACTCTTCCATAGCCCCTTTCTCTCCCTCCCTCTTTCCTTCCATTCCTCCTACTCCCTCCTCCGCGAGTCCTCTATACCCCTTTTCTCTCTCCCACCCTCCTTCCCTCTATCACTTCCTCTCTCGCTCTCCTTCCTTTCCTCCACCTCTCTCTTCTCTCCACCGCCTCCCTTCTTTTTCCATCCACCGCCTCGCTTCCCACCTGGCCGCTCTACCTTAATTAGCCTCTCCACTTGGTTTCACATCAGTAGGCCTTTATAGGACCAGTTAGGGATATGTGACAAAGTTACGAGGAGTGACAGGGTGTTGTAAGTGGGGCAGGGTGGTATTTTGGTGTCAGGGTGATGTTGTGTTGGCAGGATGATGGAACGGTTTCAGGACGTTGTGGTGATAGGGTGATGTAGCGGCGCAGGATGATTTAGTGGTGACGGGGTGCTGAATCTGTGGCAGTGTGATGATGGAGTGGTAGGGTGATACTTTGGCGGCAGGGTGGTGAAGTGGCGGTAGGGTGATGTTGTGGTGGCAGGATAATTTTTTTTTTATTATGGAAGGAAGAAGGAACCAAAGGCCAGGAGCCAGCAAATTATTCCCTCCAAGAGAAAACAAAAACAAGATAACAGAGAGCCAAATTCAAGATTCGTTCATTTCGAGATGCCTGGATACACCGTTTGAAAGACTGGAGATCATAGGCAGTAAAAAATACAGACAGAAGGAGACAGTTCCAGAGTTGACCTATTGCATACATGAAGGACTGGGAGTAACGGTTGTCTCTTGCATTAGTGAGCTGGACAGAACAGGAATGACAGCTTGTTGTTAGATGGGTGCTAATCGCCCGCCGTAGTGGTGTGGGGATGCAAGCAGACAGTTCAGAGGAGCAGTAACCAGTGAAGTAGCGATAGAAGAGAGACAAAGATGCTACAGTACGACGGAGAGACTGAGGTTGGAGGGAGCCAGTAAGAGGAGAGATAATGAGACGAAAAGCCCTTGACTCCACTTTACAGAGAAGAGCTGTATGTGGGGAGAATTGTACTCTACACAGTGGCGAATAAAACCCGTCTATAAAGTCAATGACTGTGCAAGGGTAAAGAAGGTACGAAGTCGGCTTAGCACACCTAATCTCTTAGAAGCAGATTTTACAAGAAAAGTAAAATGTTCTTTCCAAGATAAATCCCGAGAGAATGAAACCCCAAGTATGTTAAAAGATGATGCAAGATTGAGCTGGAGATTATTAAAAATTAGAGGGTATTCTTGCGGAAGATTTTGACGGGTTGGTAGATGTAAGAACTGACTTTTGATGTATTAATAACAACAAGATTACTTTTACCCCAATCAGAGATAAGAGCGAAGACAGATTGTGGTGGCAGAGTGGTGATGTGGTTACAGGGTGATGTAGTAGCAGGGTGATGTTGCAGTGGCAGGGTGGTAATGTGGTGGCAGGATGATGTGTGCCGGGGTGGTGATGTGGTGGCGGGATGATGTTGGGTGGCGCGATGATGTTGGGACTGCAGAGTGATGCTGGGGTTGTAGGGTGATGTTTGGGTGGCAGGGCGATGTTGGGGCGGCAGGGCGATGTTGGGGCTGCAGGGTGATGCTAAGGTGATAAGGTGCTATTGTGGTGGTAGGATGGTGTGGTGGTGGGGGTGATGCTGAAGAGGTAGGGTGATGTTGGGGAGGCAGGGTGATGAGTGGCAGCATGATGATGTGGTGGCAAGATGATATGGTGGCAGGATGATGATGTGGTGGCAAGATGATGGTGGCAGGGTGATGATGTGGTGGCAAGATGATATGGTGGCAGGGTGATGATAAGGTTGTCGGGTGATGATGTGGTGGCAGGGAGATGAATAGACGGCAGGGTGATGAATAGGTGGCAGGGAGATGATATGGTGGCAGAGTGATACGGTGAAATGATGATCATGTGACTGCACGGCGACGATGTGATAGCAGGATGATGTAGGGGTGGTAGGGTGATGTGGTGGCAGGGTGATGTGGTGGCGGGGCGATGTGATGACAAATTGAAGATGTGCTAGCAGAGTAATATAGGAGTGGTAAAGTTCTCTAAGGTGGCATGGTGATATTGTGCTGATAGGGCGACAGTGAGAGTTATAATGAAGTAACACGGAGATAAAATGGTAGGGATGGATGGGTGACAGGGTTCGTTGGTGTTACTGGGAGAAGCTTGGGCGACAGGGTGATGTTGGAGTTAAGGCAACAGGGGGGTTGCTTGACTGACAGGACGAGACAGAGGTCGCAGCTTTGGTACTACTGGGTTGGTAGGGTGATGTCATGGTAGCAAGGTGGAAGGGAGGC
>JAGKTI010042688.1:0-10070 GCA_018397915.1 Birgus latro
TATAATCTTCCTTAACAAACATTCGCCTCCATGTCGCCAGGGATACAGGACTAAATGGAGGTGATTTGTTTGTGGCCACCCCTTATGGAATTATGGTGTCTGGGTATAGATATATTGGTAGGTCTTACTGCACAAGTATTGCATTTCGCCATCTGGCTCATTAGCATATTGATTCAAACTACAGGATTCCACCCACAACAAATTTGAAAATTGTTCCATTCCTCAAACTTCCTGACATTAGAGGTTGAAGGTTTAAGAGAGTCATTTACAGGCAGCAGGAATAAACTTAAGAAATAAAGTACTTCTACTGAAGGATTTCTTTTGGAATATTTAATGCCTTTAGTAAGAGGTCAAACATAAGGATAATAGTCGCTTGGCCACAGTTAAAGCAGTGCAGAGAACAACTGCTCAGAAATGGGAAAGCACAATCTTTTGGGAATGGTAATATCAAGATATTAGAAAAATGATACAACGGTATAAAAAAGAGTTAATAGACTGGTTTGGTGGTAGCTCGAATAAAGCAAAGTACCCAGGGGACAAACGGCATTTTTTTCTGGTCAACCAGACATGGCCTGTTAAAAAAGATTGTAGCATACCATTTTAATCCTTGGACCATCAGGAACCAGGTGCACAACCTTGGAAACCAACTGCTGTAAGCTGGGAATCCGAAATGTTTTACGATGTGGCTGCTGATTACTATTTTACTATACAGTATCGTGATAACTTGTCAAATAAATTGTATGTAATCATATTCATGTTTTCAGGACATTTATGTCATATTAATTAACATCAGAATTAAAAGAAAAATTTTTATGTTCAGAACTAACAAATATTTTTGTATTAAATTATTCATTAAAATGAACAAAACTTTTCTTCTCTTTAGAAAGTTTACATACATACAATGACTGAGAAAACTAGCAAAAGACAGTTGCTGGTTATATAAACAGAACACATCAGAGAAATGTCCATAACTGAACACGGTCTGAATATAAGTTCTTCTATTGTCCTTTATAGTATTGCAGTAATTTACCCCTAACTGCCGGCTGCAGTGTATAGCCATCATGGCAGATGGCATATACCGCACTCACCTTCCCGCCAGCCTTTGAACTCACAACCATTTTCTGTGATGCCCACCAGGTAGATAGGACCCCCAGGCACCCCGCGGTTGCGCCGGTTCAGTCTGTACACGGTAATGGTAGCGTGGGGAGCCATGCCTTCTTCCTCGTCATCGTCCGATTCCGTAGCACCACATGAAGGGCCAATCGCCTCACTGACCCCGGCGAAAGTTCTGCCCTTAGTGCTGGGGAAAGGGCTAAGTGATAGTGCTATTGGACGTGCCCTGGATGACACCGTATCCTCACAGACACTTAGCGAGATCTTGTCCTCAGAGGAGAGGAAGAGGTACCACGTGGAGAGCGACCTCTCTCACCCTCCAATCCCTACCTGCTCTCCGACGCCAGATGAGGCTCTAAAACTCTTTCAGAAAGAGGGAAGGGTCTCTGAAAGTGATGAATTCGGCGAGGAGGAGGCGACTGATGACACAGAACATCGGGAAGATGACAGTGGAGCTGGCTGTCATCTGCAGAAGAAATGCCAAAGAGCCGTCTCTCCCACACTCTCGCCACCTGCTCGCTGACGTCTCGTCCTACAACGATCACCAGCACCTCAGCCTAACACCTCAAGGGATGAATCTTCACAACCGGGTCCTTCAGGTGTTGTATTTTCCACTCAGAGCCCCTGTGGAGATATACAGCACCGAGCGTCTCCTCAGGCAAGTTTCGTGTCAGGTGAGTCATCACCCGCTTACTCCCCCACTTCACACCTCTCCCTGTCCTTCCCCCTCACCCTCTAACCTTTAACCGTTGGCGTGCTCGTGAGCGTGCACGAGTTATGAAAAAACGGCCATCTACTGCCAGACGGCCGGCTTTACCACGTGTGGGTAGAATCGATACCTTTGTGTGAGAGGATGGTGCTGGCTTTGAACCGTCTGTGCCCGTATTCAATGCCGAGGGAGCAGGCGTGCATGAGCAGAAGCTTCCCCCCAGGCCTTGGACTATTAGCTGTTTGTTCAGGGCCACTTTCACGACCGCTATCACGCAATATCTGGTGGAGGAGATCAATTTCCACCAGGCCATATGTGTGTGTGGGCTGGACGTGGCTGCCAGCGAGAGCACGCATATCCGTGACTGAATACCTGTGGAGGTGGGGGAGATGTTTGTGTGGCTCTCCTTTACTATGTTGATGGCACAGGTAAGAAAACATGTGCTCTATGACTATTGGTCGGTTGATGAACTCTTGGGCACACCTGTCTTCAGTATGTACATGGCTCGTGAACCTGGCCATCCAAAGGTTCCTTCATTTCAATAGAAATTACGGGACTGCATTGAACGACAGGTTGTGGAAAATAAGACCAGTCATAACAATGCTCAAGGAGTCATTTGTCAGGGTTTTTCGTCCGTTCCAGAAAGTGGTTACTGACGAGTCACTGATGTTATTCAGGGGGAGGCTGGCATTTAATTAGTACGTCCATCAAAGCGTCACCGATTTGGCCTCAAATTCTTTGTGCTTTGCGACTGTAAAACTAGATATGTGTTAGAAGTAATAGTTTATTCGGCAACAGAGGCTGATATACCGAGTGATGATCCTCATGGGTTCTCTGCATCGGTCGTGAAAGTGCTGATGGAAAGGTATGTCAACAGGCACCACATTCCATATACTGATAACTATTACACTGCCCTTGCATTGACCAAGTATTTGGTTGACAATGGTACTAGGTCCTGTGGAACTGATAGGGCCAATGGAAAGGATTTCCTGGCATTTCCGGCTAATACTGAGAAAGGAGTCCTTCTGACCAAGAAATGTGGCAACATGTTAGCCCTTCTCTGGCATGACAAGAGACGGGTTGACATTTTGTCTACAGTACATAAGGGTGTGTTGGAGGAAACTGGAAAAACAGACTACAGGACCAGGGAACTCGTGGTAAAGCCTGATGTTATCAACGATTATAATATCAACATGCGGCCTGTTGATAAATCGGACATGCAAATAATTGGTTAGGTCGATTGCCTACATAAGTCTTGCAGGTGGTACAAGAAGGTGTTTTTACACCTTCTTGATATTGCCGTTCTGAACAGTTACATACTCTTCAAGGAGTTCATCGGGAAACCTCTCACTCTATGAGAGTTTGAGAAAGACCTGGCACGTGAACTCCTTGAAGAATATTCAACTCCACAGGTGCCAGGTGCTAGGTGGGGAACAGTGGCTACAGTGGACAGGCTCAGCTGTGCTGAGTATTTCCAGTGGCACAAGCTGGTGGAGATTGGCCGTACAACAGCAGATCGTCAGGCCTACAGGCAGTGCCACGTCTGCCACACAACCAAATGCCGTTCCCCAGCACGAAAAGAGACCTCATACCAGTGGGTTGAGTGCAAGGTCCCCCTATGCCCTAAATGTTTTTCCGAGTGTCACTCCAAGCGTGAATACTGAGCAGGTGTGTGGGAAAGTGTAAATAGTGTACAGGAATGCACAAGTGTGTATATTTTTATAAATGAGTGAAATACTGAATATTATAAGTGATTTTTAGAAAGGTTATGATATAAGTGTTTTATAATAAGTTCTACAAGTGCAGTGCAATAAGTGTTTCTGTTTATTGGATATTCGTGAAAAAATTATTGGAAATACCTCGAGTTTGCCTACTTGTTACCTGAACGAAAACCACTTGTGAGTGTACCATTCCCCTTATGTGTATGTATTATGCCATTATGTATATGTATATATACCCCCCACTGTATGCCCCCCCCCCCCAGTGTATCCAGAACCGCAGCGTAAGCAGCGCTTCCCAGACTAGCCAGACAACCACTTCCATATGTCTCTCAGTCGAGGGCTGATAATCACTGAGGCTACACCTATACTGTATTTCTGTGCTCCACAATTGAAGGCCGTAAATAGCTACTCCAGGACTTTCCTTCAACCATCAAGAGGGGGGTGTTACATGAGTGCGGCAGAAGGAAAAATACCTGGTTGGCTATAACAAAATTATTTCACTTGATACTCAAAAAAATTGTGCTGAATATGAGCATCAGTGCATCCTACCTGCTACCTGAACGAAACGAAAACCACTAGCGAGTCAGAAAGAAAATAACGTGATAGGCTATAACAAAATTATTTCACTCAATACTCAGGGAAACTGTGCTGAATGTGAGCATCATTGTATCGTATCTGTTACATGAAGACGAAAAAAATATGAGTGGGCCAGAAAGAAAATTACCTGGATGGCTATGACTGAATTATTTCACTCAATACTCAGAGAAATTGTGCTGAATATGAGCATCAGTGTATTTGTGATGTGAGGTACAAATAATGTAAGTTGTGTATAGCATGTGATTTTCACAATGCCCCTGATTAGTATAAATCAGTCTGAATTACAGTACAAATAATTACCTCATACTCAACGTTAATGCGTGAAACAGCCACAGCATTTACTTGTCAAAGTGCAATTACCCGTTATCGTGATGTCAAGTGCAATTATAAGCGTCCTTGTAAAAGGAAATTATTATAACTGACGGAAAATTGAGTACAGAAAAACGAAGAGATATTTCCTTTTTCACACACGTACAGGACATAGTGGCACTATGGAATGGCCAGAAAACCCTTTGGGGAGCCACATGGACCGAACGATGACACCCTAACAACGGTGAGTAACAAGAAATAGAAGAAACGAGCAGAATATTCCACATACCATCCAAAGATACATGGACAGTATTGTAATCACCACTCAGGTCAGTGCTGCCAATGCTAGCCACCGAGGCCAAGGCCACGGCCAGTGACGCACGGTCAGAGAAGCCCCACTAAAAGTGAAAAATCACTCGTCTTCAACTCATCCTTACTCATCGACGGGACCACCTAGAGACCTCGGGATACCTTCACTGGAAAGATGTAGAGTTGGTGAGTCTTATGAGGTTTTATTTGCTTCTCTAGCTATTATAGTTTGGCAGAAATTAGAGTTCGAAATAAGGATATTTTTGCCAACATCTCGGAAATTCCACGTAAGGAGGAATGAGTGACGGCTGGGAGGCCCTGGCAGCTGGGGGTTAAACATTCCATCCCAACACCATTAAAAAGTCTTTTGTGGACGAGATACAACAGAACCGTTATAAGCACAGTACCAAAAAATACTGAGCTCTAGTCCAAAACAGAGATAATCCTGTTTAAATTGGGATAAAGGAAATACAATTTTCACAGAAAACCTAAATAGAGTCAGAGCTATTCTCCATTTCTTGGAGGTTCTGAACTTTGGAACAGCTCTCTGGAGATCCACGGTATCTGCAGACGAGGTAACGTGGAACACACTGTTTGGCACATGAATTTCTTAAACAACCTTTTCTCACCTACAAGAAATGGATGTAAACATCTCTGGTGGCCATAATTCTGAAGTAACTGGAACTGGCACAAGTTCTCCTCACTTTACTCTCCATCCATATTCATCCAGCGATGGAATGCAAGGCTTTCCATTGTGTGCTGTCTTCTCAGTGGCTGTTGCCAAGGCAAACGTTTCAGATGCTGCATACAAGCATTCTCAGTAGGTGGAAGGACCTTGAAAAGTGTGGTCTTGTTGGTAGATAATTTCTGAGTGCGAGTTTCACTCAAAGAAACATCGGACATCTCGCCATTCTTTGTGCAGACGGTGACAAGTAACTTCCTAGCATGGCTGATCATGTCTTCATTTACAACAGCACTACTGTTATTGCCAAGTCTTCCAAAACGTCCAAGTATTTTTTTTTTTACTTACTGCTAGCTATTCTTTTTTTTTCTGGTGAAAAAGGACCGCTGGTAGTATCCCTGTCAATTAAACTGTAAGCAATTGGAAGTGAGAGGCATCTGTGTGGTTGCAAAGCTTTGGCAATGTCATGTGTGGGAAAGTAATAAATTGTCTGTTGCTGTATGGACCCGAAGTTCAGGAAGATCTTTCAACATGGTGGATGCATAATACAGACTGAGGGGAATAACATATGTAGCCTGTCACTTGAATGAGCAATAACCTGGTCAGCTTTGACCACCTGAAAACTATACAGGGCCTTAAAAATAATGCCAGCATCTGCCTCCTCATGTGTTGATTCAAGGGCAGGGACTGCAGTTACATTTCCACTTTGCATCATTGCAGACTTTGTTTCTTCAGTTAAACCACCACCCAGATAAATTTTGGTGCTACCAGAACATGAAAACTGGAGCTGACACCATTTATCACACAAGTAGGTAAGTAACCTTGCTTTGATTGTAGAACAAGCAAAGAACTCTGAAGGATCTGGTGCATTGTGCTGGTCTGACACATCAAATATTTTTACTGTTTTTGGCTTACCAGGCCTCATATGTCTTCTTACATCGTTCACACATGGACTTCTGCAGCGATCAAAACATAGGTGAACAGCCACTGCATTAGCTGGGACTTCACTGAGAATTACTTGACTGTACCTAAGTGCAATGGCAAAGAACTTTTCATCTTTCACAAATGACAAACAATGAACCCAGTGCAAGACGTCTATCACAAATGCACATGCTATGTTGAATGGCGCCATCTTTTCACAACTGCGTATTCCTGTATCCTCCCTTCTAGCTTTCGCAAGACCTGATTTTGTTCCATATGCTTTCATTGTGCCATAGTAATTATATAAGGATGGAGGATAATTACAGGTATAAGCATGTCTGATTACTTTGAAATTATTATAAATGAATTCCTTGTCCCCCCAAAAAAAACTATAAAATTTTTATTACACTGAAATTAGTGTAAAGTATGACAAACTTATGAGCGTTTATTAATATGACTGCCATCTTGAACGTCATCTTGTCTTTCAAGCTGACAGTAGTTGATTTTACAGGCAAAGGTATGTCAAATTACTTTGAAATTATCAAAAATGAATTTTTATCCCTAGAAACCTTTTATTTCACTTGAAATTATTGCAGATTATTACCAACTTATGAACATTTATGGATACGGCAGCCATCTTGGATTTCCAGCTTACAATGGTTGGTTTCTAAGGTTGTGCACATGGATTTTATTTCTGGTGGTCCAAGGATTAAAATAATATGCCACATTTTTTATAATAATCCTTGACTGCCGAACACTACTTGCCCCCTGGTAAAGGGAGTATCCTACTATGGGGGTCAGAGGTGGACGCGCGCCTGTCTTCGTCAACAAGCACATCAGTATGGAAAAAAAAATTGTGAAAGTTAGAAAATTAAAGTGATAACTTTATTCTGAGGCAGAGCTGACAAACGGAGTAGTAAGAGTACTTTGTTACCATCACACGGAGCAGAAAGAGTGTTTGTGGAGTGATAATGAAATGGATACTGGAAGGAAGAGTTGAAGTGTTTTGGGGAAAAAAATAATCAGAGAAAAAACAGACATATCTGTCTTACTGTTCTGCAAACTTAACCTCTGTACTAAGTGATGCTTCCCCGTACCTAAATAGTAAGGTCTTGTGGTTACAATACAGCCGTTTGGACACAGCAACTTTAACCCGAGGCGTCCCGACGATGTATGGGTATGTCGCAACGTTTTGTCACGGTGACACCCGACAACATACCCATACATTGCGCAATTGCAGGGTCAGTCATTTGCACATTTTTCAAGTTTCACAGGTGCTTTTGGTAGGCATATGTGGGAGACCTTCCTCTACCCGCTGTGAAGCGGGGATACTGCCTGGCCCCACCTGACCCCCCTCCCTCCCACACTCGGCAATTCACCTGTTAGCAGTGACCTGGCCAGTAAAGATACGTCGCGCCAAGGTCTCTCCAATGACGAAATTCACGGTGAAAGTGATTCCTGAGGTGAAGGACAAAGATATAAAGAAGCTAGAGGAAGAAACAAACAAAAATGAAGAGGTGGTAATGTCATATAGGAAGGTGGTGTATATTGATGTGTTTGGTGAATGAACTATGCTTATATCACCTACACTATTGTGTGAAAACTAATATAGTCTTGTACTGCTCATAAATTTGTACCAAATAAAACAAAGAAATACGTAATTTAAAGTGGCTTGAATTAGTTGACCCTCCCATAGTTTGTTTTCACTGGAGTAGGTACCCTGAGAGAGAATGAAAATGTAAGACTGACTGTCACCTGTAGCAACATTTATAAGGTCAGGAGGGCGATTTCTCTATGAATTTTTGATGTTTCTCACCAAAAGCGGAGGTTTGAGCCCCCTCCCCACAAAAAAAATCCCGAAATTGCTCGGGATTGGGGGGTATCGGAGGTGGGAAATCGGTCGGGACGTGACGAGTTAACAAAAATGATGTCATTATACTAAGTTGTACTTAAAGATTTTTTCTGTATTGTCTCCGACTGTGGGCATAGGCTTCTCAGCCCGTTCCCAAGGCCCATTAGTCCTACTACATACCATGCACCTCCAAATGTCACCATTTCAGCACTAACACACCCCATCCGTATTAAATGCATAGGCCTGCCAGATATATGATTGGCGTATTGGTGTTGGCGAGCGTATTTTTACATGCTGGGGGGGAGGGGGGTCTTCTGGTACATCAGTAAAATCTGCTTGAAACGAAATTCAAATTCATAAGCTGTTCCCTGCCAACCCAGGGTTAGAAACTGGGTCCATTAGGACTGCAGGCGGTTGTAGTCAGTATAAGGGTATTATTTACCACAACAGAAATCCTAATGTAGTTTATCCAGTTGAAAAAGTTTACCATTTTAGTCATGCCTTTCTGCTCAGTAACAGTGAGTGTTTCAGCTGTGGACACCATGACCACACTTTAGCACCACAAATGCTTCTTATAAAGTTTACTGAGGACATGAGACGTGACTAACAGAATCAAATTGGTAGAAAAACAAGAGTTTCAGATCACTTCTGTAATTAGTACCAGAAAAGTCCTGCAGAAGTCTCTCTCTCTCTCTCTCTAGCAGCCTCCATCCCCAAACTCTTCTCCTCCCTTTCTTTCCCTATTTTTCCTTGTCCCCACTTCTTTCCACACTGCCTTACTGGCCTCCTTCCCTCAATCACTGATTTGTAATATCTGTTAACAACTGTCATCTTTCAATTCTAGTTATCTTTTGTGCTCTCACTCATAAACTTTTTCAACAACAAGTTTCAGTATTTACAGGGGAATCTTGAAAACTTTTCTCCATTTTCTTACAGTCCTCATATATTCAGAACCTTTCCAGGTCCAAGATTTACTTTCTATTAAAGATTTGTCACAAGTCTACCTTGCCTACTTTCACGACTAGTCAACATCATCTGTAATTACATAATTGCCCTAGACATATCAGTTAGTATGTTTCAGCAGGGAGAAACCTCTCATATATGAAACAGCTTTAATGATCTTAATTAATCCTTAATAAAGGGTAACATTATAGTTTTTATTCTTGATTATTCAGACGACTTTATTCAAAATAGAAGGTTAGTTATTCATAGTTAAGAAACTGTAAAGCTTCTTTTGCCATTACAGACACATGCGATTCGCTTAACGCCCCATCGGTGTTCACTCACTGACTCATTCACCTCTCCCACCATTACATCAGCTCCCAACTCGTATTTCCTTACACAGAACACTAATAATCATATACCTCCCTTCCATGTACACTTCTTTTTGCTGTCATTGTTCCATGTCACAAGCAGCTCCCTTTTGCTTCCCATCATCTTTGACAAAGAGATACTCATATTATCACCTTTATTCAGAACTTTCACCAATCTATATCGTTTTCCCCCTGACAAACAATCGTAATGCACAACCTCATATCTCAGAAGTATTATACACTGAAAGTTATCTACTGTAAGATTAGATAAGACCAAAATGTGAGTGAAGAGGGTTGTACCTGTCAGTCTAAAAATTATTTCACACGTCGTCCTCCCCAGAATCTCTCAGTCTCTCGTACCCAGTCTTGTTTCTCCCAGCCTCTTTCTATTTTCATCAATCTCCCTCAAGCATCTTTAATCTCCGTAACCTCCCTCAGGCTTCTTTATTCTCTGACACCTCCCTCAACCTTCTTTGTTCTCTGTCACCTCCCTCAACCACCTATAGCCTAAACTGGGGAATTTTCAGCCTGTTTCAGCCTCTCG